>BQNB010165403.1:0-14227 GCA_026074375.1 Tanacetum coccineum | reverse complement strand
CCTAACAACATATAAATAAGTTGTGTTAAAACAAAACATTTAAGTATATTGTGTCGTACTTTAATCTCGTAAATTAATCATATATTTTTGGCACCTCCACGGATCGATGGACCTTTCGTCCTAAATTCATCTTCGGTTTAGGTAGATCCGCCCTATGTCATTAGATTTAATCATCTTCCTCTTGTCAAATCTCTTACTTAAAAGTTTAACATAGACGTAACTAAACTTTAGTTAATCATCATTATTTCTACAAAGAAACAAACACAAGATCTATTGAGGTAAATAACCTTAATTGGATTTCTTTCATAAAAGACATGCAAAGTTGCATTCCTTGAACACCCTCAATATAGAGCATTACACATTGTCACTTTTAAGCATACTCCTAGGTTATAGATGACTCATTCTTTCTTATACCAACAACAATTTGCTTTCTCTCTCATTCAACCGTAGAATTCCACACATGTTGATTAGGATTATGTGAACCAGAATTGAAGCATGTTAGTTGAGTCATGTCTGACAACCATGACTTGAGCAGGTTAGTCAAACCGTTAGTGTTGACTTATGAATCTGTTGCAATGTATGGTATGGGTGATTATATGTGTTTATATGTGTTTATGTGGGTTATGTGAGATTGGATAACTAATTCATTGAGCGTGACCGTCTCATTGGGATTGGATTTTCGTTGAATATTATGGAGCTCATTTCGTTCACTTTTGGTGACAAGGAAATGATTTTGTGATTTAAGCATTTTAGTGATTTATCGTGTAAGTAATTATACGTATACGTATTTATGTGTTAGTAATATTAGGATGAGATTAAGTTTTAGTAGTAAGGATATGAAAGAAATGAGTTTGATAAAATATGAGAGTTTTTGAGGGACTTTCTATTTATAGAAAGTGAATTTATGAAATGAAAAGTATATTTGGAAAATATAGTAAATTACGTTTACGCAAAAAGGTATACACAAATAAGCTAAGAATTTTATAAAAACTTAAGGTAATATTAATAATTAAGTAATTAATTAATTAATAAAAAAAAGAAGAAAAAAGAAAAAGAGAGGGATCGACCGGATAAGGGAAAAAGAAAAGAAAAAGGAAACATAGTTGATATCTAATACTAATTAAGGATTATCTAGAACTCAATATGTGGCCTATAAATACAAAACAAAATCCCTAACCCTCCCCCTATTGAGATCGGTCGAACAAGAGAGAAAAAGGAAGAAAAAAATTAAGGTTTTTGCTTTGTGAAGAATTCAAGCTTCTAGGTAAGTTTTTAATTAATTTCTTATTATGTTCTAATTATTAATTCATGTAATCAAATAATATGAGTGGAATTAGAGTTTATTAAATAAGTAATTAATTGATCGTTATAATCTTGTTATAATGTTTAAGGGTTTAATTAGATGCTTATGATGTAGGTGGTTAAACATAATTGCGTTAGAGGTTGATTTGGTTAAAGCAGATTGGGTTGTGTTGTTCCGATGTTATCTCAATGATAGTAAAAGCTTTTGTCAAGTTTCTAGTGTCTATAACGTAGTAGAGAGTTTAGTTGTTCAGACATCTGGCCTCGAAAGTTTTTTACGATTGGGGAAGTAGTCAAACGTGGTTGCAAGGAAAAGTTGCTAAACCAGTAAATAGGGTCAGATTTAGGTCAGATTATGAGGTATAAAACCTCCACTTAAAATTTTAATTGAGCTTAGCCCTTCTACAAGAATTTAGTTCTATGTGTCTATTAGAAATTCCCCAAAGGAGAGCTTCTGATTTAAAGTATAAGTATGATTTTGGAAGTCCAAACGTTTTAGTATGCAATCATATCTAAATTAGGACTGTTTTGAAGTTTGATTTTCTTAGGAGTACTTGTGCATGTAAATGGCTCTTGGGAATCATGAGGTAGTTAATAGACTCATATATGAACATAGGTGATTTTTTGTATGAATTATGGAGGTCATTAAGTAAGGGTTTTGAGTGCGTTAAGTCACATTAAAATTATGCAGTTTAGAACAAATTATGACTAACTAGTGAAACTTGTTAACAAAGTGGTTAAAGTTGGGTATGGTGTCGGGGTGACCCATGGGGTTAATAGAACCCCTTAGACATCCATCATATGATTGTTACACGTGCCTTATGATTTTGTCTTGTTAGCGTGTAACACGAGTTATTTTGTTGTATAGATTGTGCTAGTTGTTTGTGAAGCTTTTGTTGGAATCTTTTGGAAAGCTAAGCAAAGGTGAGTTTCATAGCCCCTTTTTCTCATGTTATTTTGGGGTGAGAATGATGCTTGTCTTGTCTTGTCTTGTCTTGTCTTGTTTGGTTTTGCTTGTCTTGTCTTGTCTTGTTGATGTTGTTATGTTGTGAGATTTGGAGCGGGGGTAACGTTCCTACCCAGTGTTATGAGATACGACTTCACCTACTTTGTGGGTAAGATCCTTGGAGGTGATCAACTCCTTGTGATATTGTGACTTCGGTACCAAGAGTCTGGAATTGGGATTTGTATTCCTTTCTATGACTATTAGTGGAGCGGCGAGGTACGCCTACCTCATTGTTTTGATATGATTGTGGATCGTGGGCACGTTCCGTCCCGTTGTTGTTACTTGTTGTCATGAATTGTTTTGGTAATTGCATCAGTTTGTTGAAAGTTTATTTTTTTGATAATGTGATATGTCATAAACCTATGAATCTGGCTCAACTTTATGTTGACATTTTAAGCATCATTTTCAGGTGAGCTTAATGGTGCTAAGATAGAGCGAAGTGGCTAGAAGAGACCGTAGGATGCTTGGAGTTTCTTTATGCTTTCTGTTTGAATAAATGCGTTTGCATGAATTGTTTGGTTTATGTTTTGCATGTCATTTATTGACAAGACTTCTTTCTTATTAATAAAGACAACATTAGGTTTTGGGTATTGTTATGACACTTTGTGTCTTTTGACTTTAATTTAGTTTTTATTATGGCATTTCTATATATAGCCCCATTGTTTTTGTGATGGATTATCCATTCTTGTTACGCCTACGTTTTCGCCTGGCGGGTTGTGATAGATTGTATTAGAGCATTGGTGGTGATTAAAGGACCTAGGAGGTTTGAGCCTAGACTTTAGCTTAAGGGTCCCTCATATAGATGCATTTAGGATTATATGTAAGTATATACCTATTATGCTTATTTTCCCTAAATTCCTATGTAGTACATTATGCTATTATATTGATATATATTATTATGTAAGTGAGTTTTCTTCGTTATTTTGCGATCGTAATATGAGATAGTCCTTTGTTATGGTGTCTATTGTAGTATGTCTCCCTCCTAGGCATCAAAGTTACATAGGAACATTGCGTTTGCAATTTTGGATATAGGGGGAATGGTAGGATGAAGCTGGACTAAACCGCAAAATCCCAGTCCCTGCTTTAGGTTCGTATGGATATCGAGGAAGAGTTGATTTTGGTTAAGACTTTTTGTAAGGAAGTTGAGGAGTATGTGACCAAGGTAATCGCTAAGGATGGTACTGTTACCCGCTTTAAAGGATGATTTCCTCAATTCATTGAAGAAGAAGAGAGAAGAAACTAGCCTTATAACTTATTTTGGATTTGAGGGATCTCATGGATAATGAGAAGTGTATGAAAGAATGGGTTTGCCACCCCATAGGATACCTCAGCCTGAGGGAAACCATAATGGATAGCTGAGTGAGGAAGAAAAAGACGACTCAGATAGTGAATCTACTGCAAGTAATCATCCCCATACCGGTTGAGTTGGAAGATCAATGAAGGAGTAGAGCTTGAGCCGTTGTTTAATATCATCTTTTGTTTGTGTCATGTTTGTCCTTGTCATTCATTTTGTTTTAGTAGGCGTTTGAAGCTATTGTTCGAGATGTTATTTTGGTGTCGAATATTATTCAAGTATTTTAATAATAAGGCTTAAGCACTAAGGATTATTCATCCTATTGTGTGATATTGTGTGATGATCATATGTGCAATGTGTTAGGTTATGTGCATGAAGTGTTTTCATAGGAGTGAGTACATGCGTGGAAGGGGGCATCTATAATTATGGTGGCCAACATAATTATACATGCGCCACAACACAAGTGGACTTGCAAGTATGATTGCATGGATTGAGTTAAGGTGATTGTTGGTGTTATGATTGTACGTATANTATCTAGTTGTTTGATCCTCTTTTCTAACGCAATCTCTTTATCGATGTTCCTAGATTCTTCTTTCTTAAAATCATTCTTGAGAAGAGTAACTGTTTGCATTAAATATTCCTTTTCTTTTAAATGTTCAGAAAGAGTTTGTTAAGACGATCAATCTCTACAGACTGTGCACTTAAATCTAAAACATTATCATTACTCCTTAAATCAACATTTTGTCATTCTTTCAAAACTTTAACTTGTTCCTTGTATCTTTCAAGCTCAGCATTTAAAGTATCATTGACACTTTTATTGTCCAGATTTATCTTAGTACAATTAACTACTTGGGTTTTCAGTTGTTCAATCACAGATAATATCAGTGCATCTTTTTGTGCAGAGGAGTTAGAATTCTGAACAGCTACCTGTTGTGATTCAATCACATACTAATTATAAGGAATGATATTGCTATCACTGGTTATTTTAGTCTTTGAGTGGTTTACAATATTTGACTGTTCAGAAGATGGCATCGCCTACACAGCTTGATTAATCATATTATTATTCATATTGTCATGATTGTGTACCTTAGAAAGAGCATATGAACCATAATAAGATAAATTCACCATGAGAGCAACTTTGGTAGTGTTGAGTTCATCACAATCAGAGTCATATGCATCCAAATCATCAGCTAGATAAGCAACATTGTGAGTAATGATAGTATGTGAGGCTTGACCTTCTGGAATTCCTGGATCTGCCAAAAATGCAAGTTCCTCCTCATGTATAATTTGACCACTTGCTTGATCTTGTACCAATAACACTTTATCCTTAAACTATGTATCATCCCGTTTCCTCTTAGGTTTAGTGCACTGTTTGGACATGTGGCTTTCCCCTTTGCAGTTGTAACAGATAACAGTCCTTTGTTTCCCAGAATTGATTCCACTTTCTCCTGGAGTGTATGTCCTTATAGTACCTGTAGCTAAAGAAGTTTGTCTCCCCTGAATTAGTTGTAAGGTTACTCTTCCATTATTAATGGTAGCTTGTTGCCTAGGGTTTGACGAATTCCTCAGCTGATTATTGGTAGTAGGGTTGCGGGAAGTGACAACAGCAGTCAAGAAAGACATCATGTGATTGATGGCATCAATGGGATCATCACCTTTCTGTAATACTTGAACAATTAGACCCGAGTCTTGTTGGGAAAATTCAGGTTGTTGGTTAATTGAGGGAGCATATTCCAATTGAGGGATGGATGATGATGGAGAATAAACGTTGTGGTAAACTGATGATTGATAATCATTGGATGGTAAAGTGATTGAAAGAGGTGTTGATAATTGATGAGTTGAGTATTGTTGAGACTGATAAGGTGATCCATACTGTGGAGACTGATATGGTGAAACTTGTGGTTGAAATTGAGTATTTTGGTAAGAGTTTTGGTGAGTTTGATACGGAGACTAGGTCATCTGATGGGTTGAAACCAAAGAAAGCGGATCTGAATTGCGTTCATGCATTAAACGAACCTCATTTCCATGAAATTCATGTTGTCCCAAGTAAGCATGAAGCTGATCAATGTTAGTTGTATGTAAATCTCGAACCAGTTTGACATCTGTCACAAATTTCCTCCACTCAGGAGGAAGAGTGTTTAAAAACTTGGTGTTCACTTGAAATTGTTCCAGTTTCATATTGTAGATGTTCATGTCATTGAGTAGCAGTGAAAATCTCAAGTAGAAATCACGTAGTGTTTCCCCCTTTTTATAAGCAAACTTATCGAATTCATCATAAAGCTTACACTCTCTTTCTTGTTTTGTCAATGAAGTTCCTTGCATGAGAAGTTGAATTATTTCCCAAAGTTCCTTGGCGACTTTATGATTGCTAACCAAAGCAAAGACCTCGGGTGGTAGTCCTTGGAGAATGATATTTGTAGCCTTGATATCACAGTCAGCTTGAATTGCTTCCGTAGCAGATAACTCAGAATATTTCTTTGGTCTAGTCACTCCATTTTCCTCAATTGAAGTCCAAATGAGTGGACCATTCTCAACGGATTCAAGGATCATTCATCCATGTTGTCTATTCATCATGTATAGCTCCATTCTGCTTTTCCAAGAATCATACATATCTTTTTCCAACATGGGTGAACGATTGTCAGCACCCGAAAGAATCGCTTTGTCAGCAAGAGTCGCCATTGATAAATTGGTATGTTCAAAGATTACTGTTTGATCGAGCGGTGATAGAAAGTAATTATGTTTGAGGGTGTTATCTTTTGTGTGTTTTAAGTCTTGAAACTACACGGGATTTTACAATTCTTGACAAAACCGGGAAAACAGGTGAGTGTTTCACAGGATTTTACAAGTCAAAGAAATAAACCGTATAATTTAGATTAAGAAATTTGAGTTTTAAGTTAATGTTGCAAGTTCGGTTGATTAAGCAAATTGTGAATTCGGGTACTTAAGAAAAACTGCGAATTTGGGTGATTAAACAAAACTGCCAATTTGGGTACTTAAGCAAAACTGCGAATTCGGGTAACACTAAATTGCCAATTCGTGTACTTAAGTAAAATTATGAATTCGGGTAACACTAAATTGCCAATTCGGGTACTTAAGCAACACTGCGAATTCGGGTGATTAAACAAAACTTCCAATTTGGGTACTTAAGCAAAACTGCGAATTCGGGTAACACTAAATTGCCAATTCGGGTACTTAAGTAAAATTGCGAATTCGGGTAACACTAAATTGCCAATTCGGGTACTTAAGCAACACTGCGAATTCGGGTAGAACTAGAAAGCTACTAATTCGGGTACCACTAGAGTTGCAAATTTGGGTACAACACAAAATTGCTAATTCGGGTACCACTGGAGTTGCGAATTCGGATACAACTAAAAACTGCCAATTCGGATAGAACTAGAAAGCTGCTAATTCGGGTACCACTGGAGTTGCGAATTTGGGTACAACACAAAATTGCTAATTCGGATACAACTAAAAACTGCAAATTCGTGTAACACACGGACGAAACTCAAAATCTTTAAAACACAAAAAGACACCTTTTTGATTGTTTTTTCCCCAAAATTTCTTATACAACTAGTATTCTTAAACCTATAGGTACCTTAAAAATGACAACTTTATGGGTTTTAAGCCTAAAATTTCAAAATCAAGATTTGTACTTTATAAGGTTTTTTGAAAACAAAAGATGAACAAAAATGAGATTTTCTTTAATCCAAAGCAAATACACATATATCCAAAGATACTAGATCAACTTTACCTAAGTAAATGATCCTTTAGTGTATGACTAAGCTTCGAAAACAAAAGAAAAAGAAGAAAGATGCGTATGAAATCGAACCAAAAAGAAAACAAACACAAAACTAAACAAATCACTCCATGGCTCTTGATACCAATTGTAGAATACAAGTAATCTTTGATGTATGAACCAAGAACTAGAGAGAGAAAGTGGGAAGGAATGATGTAATTTTCTAGTAAGAGAAAGTAAAGAACATGAAATGCATTAAGTGAAAAATGAAAGCATACAACCAACCAACATCCTCTCCAAGGCATAGAGAGGGTATTTATACTCCAAGTGTGGCCAGCCATGGGCCTTGTAAGGCTTTCCATGGGCCTTTGGGCCATATTAGCTTATAAATAATACATTGACTAACTACGGGCTTTGACTAGTTGATATTGGAAGTGACCGAGACTTTTCTTGTTCCTAACAGGGTTGATTACTCTAACTCATCTTTATCGATACCAATATTCCAGGAGGGCGACAAAGACCACATATACACACCCGTAACGACGGGTTAGGGGGGGGGTGAACCCCCCCCCCCCCCCCCCCCCCCCCCCCAAAAATAACCTTGTCCAAGCTCTTTTAATGTGTCTGAACTTGTCTCCTTTGAGCAAATGATGATGAAACTTTATGGTGTTTAGGGACTCATGCACACAGCTAAAGTTTTTTGTTGGGATTACGCCTTAGAAAAAGATGAAGTAGCGAATTCCAAGGAAGTGGATACGAATGAAATGTTCAGATTTCGTCTATGGATTGTATAGATTATACATGTTGATTTTCACTTTGTAAATTACATTGCCCGTCACTCTTGGAGTGTACATGGGATTTCATATTTGATAAGATCTATTCAAAATGCATATTCACTCGACTATCAAAATATGTGGCTATCACAAAAAAAACAAGAAAAATCTATATGAAAAAAACACAATACATAAATGCACCGCAGCGTTAGACGCTGGGTTTCAGAATACTTAGTTTTAATAAATATTGGTTATATGAGTTCATGTTAGTATTTGTTTTTATTTTATTTGGCTACCAAACAAAAATTCTGCGGAGTTCAGGAATTTCACCTGCAATCTATGATGGTTTAGATGGAACATTTTTCCTATATATTTAAATATCCCTCCGTCCGCAAACTTATTGTCCCCCGACAAACAACATACAGTTTAAAAAAAAGATGTCATTTATACCTGTTTGTCCTTTTTACTTTTTGATAGAATGACATATTTACCCATTAGCTAATAATTAACGTTTCTTTAAAGTTTGTAATATAATTTCAAACAAGGGTAATATCGTAAATTGATCAAAAATTTTCATATCTATGTTTAAGTAGTGGACAATTAAATTGGGACATCCAACAGAAAACGTTGGACAATTAAAAACCGGGACGGGGGGGAGTACTTTATATATTATATAAACTAACGATCAGCGGATACGTGGTTCGTGACTCGCCGGGTTTACCGGATTCGGAACCCACTCGTTCGACCCGCAAACCACGCTCACACAACCCGCTCGTTTATCAGACCCGCAAACCACTCACCCGACCCGCAAACCACCTGCAACCCGTCGATATTTACGAAATCGCCCCTTCGCACTCTGTGGTCAAAATACGGAAAACTTCCATTTACTTTTCGCCGCTATTTATAAATTCGGCCCACTTAAGATTTGATAAACAAGCCCCCCACATTTTGCGACAAATTATAAAACTACCTTAACTTTTACGTTATTTATAAATTCAGCCTAAATTTTATTAAAAAAATACCCTCCTATGTGGCAAATTACAAAAACTACCATAAACTTTACGCTACTTATAAATTCGGCCCAACAAAAAAATGGGCAAAATAAACCCCCACACTATGCGGCAAACTACGAAAACGACCCTACCGTTTTTTAAACCCGGCTCACTAACGCAACTCGATCCAGAATTCTTTATCGACAACTAACAAATACCCCGCCGCGAAAGCGAATTCTCGTTGGATAGTAAATTGCAAAACTTGTCAAATTGATATTGATGAATCAGTTTCTTTGGAGAAATTTGATGTGCAATTTGTGGTCCATGCATATGAACATTATAAAACTATAATAATGCAGGCGCACTCTTTGTCATAAATAATAATTGCACACTATAGTTTTTGGGTGTTACTATTGGTATCTTTTGACCCGCTAAATAGTGTTAGAAAAGTACAAAAAAGTATAAAACGTGTTTTTTTGTCTCCCAGTTTACAGTGCAACACAGTTTTTTTTATCAGTTTATGTTCCGTACTTTTTAACAGTTTAATACTTTTGACTTGTTAAACTTTATAATTTTTGTTCCGCATTCTACGTTTCACTGTTTTATAATATAAACAAAATTATAAAAATAAAAAATAAATAAAAAAATGAAAAAACCGGAAAAACCTAGGGGTACAAACGACTTTTTAAGAGGGTACATGTAACCTAACCCATAGTTTTTACAATGACTGCGTCCTAATATTTCTACATATTTTCATAAAAGGATATTTTTATTGGTGCTTCTAACCCATTAAAAAGGACTAAAAAGTATAAAACTTTTTCATTGTCCCTCATGTTTACAGTACAACATATTTTTTATTACTTTTTGTTCCGTATTTTTTGACAGTTTACTACTTTTAATTTGTCAAACTTTATATTTTTTGTTTCGCACTTTCCGTTTCACAGTTTTATAATATAAACAAAATTATAAAAAAAATAGGTGTACAAATGGAGTTTTAAGGAGATGTCTTTATAATCTATCCCTTCAAAAAAAAGCATTGCTATATCATCTTACATAATCTTTCTACTTATTCTCTTCCTCACACAATCATACAACATGTGTTATGCATTTATCTATCTTTTTTTAATTTTTTAATTTGAGTGATTGATCTTTTTATTTGACATAATCATGCAAATAGGAAGAATGAACACAAATTAAAGAAAAAAAAAATATTATTTTCCTTTCATAAAATGACTACCGTGTATATATTTATGCATTTATGAAAAGACACAAAACAAACAACCTGCATGTACTAGAGTTGAGATCAATGTATATTCATAATTAGGGCTGAGCAAATAGATCGGTGGACCGGACCGGACCGACCGGACCGGACCGCGGTCCGGGGTTTTGGACCAATTCGGTCTTTGGTCCGGTCGGTCCGGTCCGGTCGGTCCGGTCCGGTCGGTCCGGTCCGGTCTGACCAAAAACCCGAGATTAAGCCTTATAGGACCGGACCGGACCGAGGACCGAACCGGACCGGACCGACCCGGACCGGACCGTACCATTTCGGTCCGGTCCACGGTCCGGCTTTTTAGACCATTTCGGTCTCGGTCCGGTCCGGTCCTAGCCGGTCCGGTCCGGTTTTGGACCGTTGCTCACCCCTATTCATAATTATCTATGACTTAATGAATCAATTTCAGTCATTTATTTTTTCATCAAAATAAAAAAAATCAACCTTCCAACTCTTAAAAAAATATATATATATATATTGCAAACGGTAAATCGTCAAACGATAAAAAATACACATTGCGACGAATATTTTTTTATCTTTCAGTAGACGGGCATTTCGATATACTTTCGACGAACCTTCTTTTTTGATTTTTTTTTCAGTCACGTCTGAAAAAGATTTTTTCCACATGTAACTGGAAAAAAATCGAAAAAAAAAATTCGTCGAAAGTATATAGAAGTGTCACTCTATAGAAAGATGATTTAATTCTCGTCGAAATGGTATGGTTCGTTTTGCGTAACAATTAACTGTTTGTGAGATATTTAATATTTAAAAAAGAGGTGGAAATATTTTTATTTTTATGAAAAAACGAATGCTACGATTTTACTTCATTGAGTTTTTAATAAATTTTTCTGGCATGTATTGTATCTTATCCAACAATACTATTTTAAGATTATGTAATATAAAAGGTTAAGCATTTGAGTAGACTTTGTTTAACAACTAACAAAGCAACATTGAAATAACGCGTAATCTAAAGGATAATGGTAGAAACTGCATCAAACGATACGAGTGATTAAAAGGAAGTATTTATATTTTTTTTTGAACGGCTGATAATATATTGAAAAAAAGAGTCTAGCAAGGAGCTAGAAACTTAAAAGTACATATGAATTACAAAAAATAAAAGCATAACGATGCAACCCGGGACTTTAACTGCGAGGGAAACTAAAGGGATGAAAAAACTTTTGAAACGGAGGCCGAACATTCGGTTTTCACTCCGCCAAAAGAAAAACCCCCCACCACGGAGGCCGAGCCACCGGTTTTCACTCCGAGGTGGTTTTTGAAGAAACCCCAAACAAGCCCCGAGGAAGAAGGCGAGACAAGAAAGCAGCCTTCTGAAACAAAGCATTCAACCATTGTCCAAACACGCGGTCATTAGAGGGGACTTCAGCCAATCCGTCCAGGATAAAATCAAATTGCCTCTGTTATGGAGCCAAGAAAACGAAGTAGAACGAACATAATCAAAAATGTCACTTTTCCTCAACGGTTGAGAGTTAAAAGTAACACTATTTCGGAATCTCCAAAGCCACCAAAGAACCGAGGTAGAAATGATGAAAAGCCTGTGTTTCTTTTCTTTAGGAGCATGCCAAGAGGATAACCAATCTTTAAACGCCTCAAAGTATAAATCTTGGACAAAGATTTCACACCATCTATACACGAGCTTCCATAAATCAGAAGCAATAATGCATTCAAAGAAAATATGATTGGCAGATTCAACGTTAGCATTGCAAGAGGAACAAGAAATAGCCGGAATATCCATTCCACGCAGAGAGAGATTCAACCTGTGAGGAAGCCGATCCAATGACAATCTCCACATAAAAATATTAACCTTGCGTGGAATGATTTTATCCCAAGAAGTAGAAGGAATAGTCTTTTGGTCAATAATAGTACGAGCATCATTTACTGTGAAAGTACCATTTGGGCCAAGATTCCAAACACATGTGTCTTCGCTAGCAACAATATTGAGATGGCCAATCTCATTCAGCATGTCGCGAAAAAAAGCAAGATTTCGAACACCAATATTGGTCCTAGACCAATTCCAATGCCATTGACCATTAATGATACGGTCGATGATGAGACAATCTTTGTCTAGATCAAGTCGGTAAAGACGATTGTACCTGATATAGAGAGGGGCCTCGCCAACCCATATATCATTCCAAAAACGAATACGAGTTCCACAACCAGCATTAAAACGATAAGAATTATTCAAAATGATACCTTTCGAGTGAAGGAAGTTTAAGGATCCAACAATGTTAGCCCATGTACCCTTGAAACTGTAGCCATTGTTATCAAAACCACCTTCATGACCATGAAAAGCTTTAACAACTTTAACCTATAGATCATTTGGAGAAGTGAACAACTTTCAGCGCCATTTTTGGAGAAGAGCAAGGTTAAAAGCTTTAAGACTGTCAATGTTTAAACCTCCATTATCATAAGAATTTTAGATAATAGACCACTTGACCCATGCCATTTTCTTGCCATCTTGATTACCTCCCTAAAAGAAGTTAGACCGAATTCTTTCCAAATCATTGAGAACCGATTCAAGGGCTCTAAAAATTAAGAGATAATAGATTCCAAGACTTCCTAACACAGATTTGATAAGGGTCACACGACCCCCTATAGAAAGGAGACTGGCTTTCCAAGTTGAGAGTCTCGAGCGGAAACGATCAATTAACATCTTCCAGCTGGTAATGGATTTCATGTTGGAGCCAATAGGAAGACCAAGATAATTAAAAGGGATATTACCTGCAATACATCCTGCGTTACTAGCCATATTATAAACCTCATCCTCGTTAACCCTAATACCGTAGATATTAGATTTGTGGATGTTAATCTTGAGCCCCGAAGCAAGATAGAAAACATGGAGAACACGAATGATGTTTTCCAGATCTCTAGCGTTCTAGCCAGTAGTAGTTATCACATCATCTGCAAAAAAAAGATGGGAAATATTGATAGACGAGATATTAATATTAATACCACTGATCAGACCATTACCCACAGCATTAGCGAAGGCATTATGAAGACCTTCCATGACAAGAATGAAAATATAGGGAGATAGGGGATCTCCTTGTCTAAGGCCACGATTGATAGAGAATTCGAATGCAGGGCTACCATTGACAAGAATAGAGGCTCTTAAAGATGAAAGGCAGGTTTTGATCCAAGGACACCATTTAAGACCAAATCCGAGACTATCGAGAATATGATCTAAGTAATTCCAGCTAATAGAGTCAAGAATTTGACGTCCAACTATAAATGTTGATTGCTCTTTACTAACAATCTTATCAATCACTTTAGATAACCGTATTGCTAGAATCTTGGCAATGTTCTTGTAGTGGATGCCAATGAGCGATATAGGACGAAAATCAGTGATGAGAGTAGGATTGTTAACTTTAGGAATGAGGGTGAAGAAGGAGGAGTTAGCTCCATAAGGCATATCACATGAGGCGAAGAAGGAATTAATGAAATCATGCAGGTCCTTCTTAATGATGTCCCAATATTTTTTTCACAAAAGCAAAGGAAAATCTGTTAGGACCAAGAGCTTTACTACTACCACAATCCCAAACGGCCTCCTTGATTTCCTCACGAGTCACCAGTCTTTCAAGATAATCCTGATCCATGCTATTAAGGGTTTGAGAATGAGAAAGGTTAGGGAACGAACTTAATCGATCAAAATCTTGAACTTTTCTTCATTGATTAATTGTTTGTTTGATCATGCTCTACTCTAAATCATAAGTTAAGCTAACAAGTTTTGATTCTAAACACAAAAGTGTTTATAATAAAGACAGTGTTAGCCTCAAAATATTGAGTCGAACATGAAGTTCGTTCATTATGTATGTTAGTCTCGGTCAATTAATTAGTTA
>BQNB010165402.1:3086-14227 GCA_026074375.1 Tanacetum coccineum | reverse complement strand
TATTTTTGAATTTTTATTTTTAAGATAAAAAGAAAAATATTTTTGGGTTTTTTAATATTTATAAAGGAAAAGAAAAAAATAAAAAATAAAATAAGATGAAAAATATTTTTGGATTTTTTTTTTTTTAATAAGTACGAAAATAAACTTTCCGAAGAAAGGATCTTCAAGGCTCGAACACAAACAATCCCGTAAAAATCGCTACACCTCTCCCGGCAGTGGCGCCAAAAACTGATCCATCCAAATCAACACATAAAAATATATATAATATATTTATACGTACTAATGAGGAAGATAATCAATTATAGTATAGTATAGAATTTCCGTCGGGTTAAGAAATTCACTTTTAACCAAAGTGAATTCTCAAAAACCTTCAGGGTCGTTTCCTCGGCGAGAGGTGAATGGAAATCTACGTTTAAGTTGTAAATCGAGCTTGAATAGCATAAAAGTTTTTGGTTTGGTTTTCTAAATCTACTTAAAAGGAAAGCATATAAAAGGAAAGCTAAACTTTTGGTTTTAAACTATTTTTATACTAAAAATTAAACTAATATTAATTCTAAGTTTTGAATCTACAAGATTATACTAAAATTGATCTAAGAAAATTAAACTAAAATAATGCTTGCTAAGTGACGTGAAATGTTCATTAAGTGCGGGCTTAGGTTTAACGAATTAAAATGACAAGTAAAACGAAATGCTTAAAAATTAATGACAAGAAATTAAATTGCATTAAAATTAAATGACGGAATGTAAATCGAAAAGACAATACTTATGACTAAATATTTTTTTAAATCTTTTTAAACCCGCACCTAAATTCCAAATCACTAATCACTTAACAAGCACTAATAAATCTACTCACTACTCATAATGAATTTAAACATAGCATTTAAAAATAAATCTACACTAAGCATGGCAAAAATGATAAAATAAACCTACTCTAATGTATTGAAAAAGGATTAGAAAATGAACCGAATTGGAGACCCGCAATTAAACGAATACCACCCAGTTTATTTAGCTAAAACAAATAATTAAATTCGGTCTAGCTAAATAAACCCTTAAGCTCCGCGCCTCGTGTTTGACCGGATCCCAAAAATAAAAACACACAACATATATTAACTGTTAACAAAAAAAACATTTATAATACAAGTGTAAATTTGCAATTCCTACGCCAGCCCAAGTCAAACAAATCCCACTCTAAACTAAAGATAAGTGCAAGCCCAAAACCAATTCTATAGTCCAATACATCAAATAAAGACATAGGCCCAATCACAAACCCAATTTGCTTCTAACAAATCAAACACACTCTTTTAAATTTCTACAAACCACACGAATAAGCAGCTAGTAAAAAAAAAACTAAAGAAACTGATTAGAAGAGTGAGCTACGAAAAGGGTTAAAAGAAAATAAGCTACGGTCCAAACTTAGAAGCTAAGAAAATGAAACAAGATTTACTAGCGAAAGTCTAAAAGATAAGATTCAACCTCTTCTTAAATTTACTAAACCGAAAACTTTAAAATTACTTTTTAAAAAAATCTTAGTTACTGTTTTCATAAATCATAATGGGCGACTAAGCCCAAATCAAGCAGTTACTTTTTCAAAGTTTTGTAAATAGAGATCAAATAAGTTGTGAACCATTTCAACAATTCCTTAAACTGTATGAAACTATCAACGTTTTTTTTTCTAATAAGACAAAATGAAAAATATTGTAATAAGCTACAAACTAAGCTCTCGAAACTAAGGCTATCAAGGCTTAATAATAAGCCGAGTCTTAAACTCACGCAACCTCTACTTGGTTCGAATCGAGCCACAAAAAGAAATAAGAAAATAGGAGTATAGAAGAACAAAATAAACTCAAATATGTTGCTAATCTAACCCAGAAATAAGCCACGAAAATAGCTTATCCATTAAGCTAGATGAAAAGCAAATAAAAGAACAAATAGTAAATAAGCTCATATGTAAAACAATACCTCAAAACACTTTATATGAAAAAGGTAATAAGATTCAATACAAATAAGCTTATGAAAAAGCTTTTACAAACTGAAAATAAGCTCTAAGACATGATAAAAAATAAACTACAAAACAAAGAAAATGAAGATACAAATTTTTCTAAACTAAAAAAAACTCACTCTTCAAATGAGGGGTGGAGTAGAATTTATAGCCACAAGAGGGAGCACTTTTGTAAATATTTGCCAACCGCCACATAGTAATTGAGCCAATCACTTGCTTGTTTCCTCGTACCCTCGGATCGTCAAAAACTGTAGATGATCCAGCCGTTTAGCAGGCAACACGTGGCCATTTGTTAGCTTACATCAAATGCACTTTTTTTTGTCCGTTGATTAATTTCCCTTTGCATATGAACTTTTGAAATCAAATGAGTATCACTAAGTCTGCCATGTGTTGACTTTCTATTCGCCCTCAAAATGTAAGTGGGATGGCATGTGACTAGTGTGGAGTTAAATTAGGGTCACGTGATGCATGGAATATGTTCTTTTCGAAGTCTCATTATGGTCTGAGATGCGGGTATACTATATTGTGGAAAAAAAAACGGGACATCGTTTGATGTCGTTTTTAAAATATTCACAGTACCCACAACTGTCCCACAAAAAAAATAAGCTTCCTTCCTCGGCCCAAAATAAGATTTAACAAGGAGAATTTACAAAACGCTCCTTGAATTTTAAACTATTTTGAGGGCTTTTTTATATAAATGAAGACTTTGTGAAGTGTGATCACAATATGATACCATATATCTACTGTCGATTCAGATAAAAAAGAATACCAGCGAAATATCTTTTGAATGCCGAACAAAACAGAGCCCAATTTGGCAACGTTTTTGATATACGCAATTCAGATTTTATATAAAATGAGATTAGAAGGTTATAAAATAAAATTAAAAAGCAAATTGTACAAAAAAGTACCCTCAACTGTTACTCTAATTTCGATTTATATATAATAAACTGTATTTATCAATATAATATAAACATCATATCTACCGATTCTTATATATTTATACTACAAAAATGGCATTTTAAAACGGTGTTATTTTGACTGCCACTAAAAGAACCATAAGCTCCCAAATATTAACAACTATATTCTAACCAAATCTCAATATAAATTATATTTAAAAAAGGATAAAGTTTTCCTTCATGTTCAAAATTAACAATGAGATGGTAGAATGTTCGTGGTTTATTAGATGAAAGTAGAGTGATGAGAAAAAAGTGTCGGTTTAAATGCTTATAAGCAAATTTATTAATTGTATATTTATTCCAAGTTATAGCGCACTCACACCAGATACTATGAACCTTTACCTACTCATGTTCATTTTTTGAACATGACGAGGATCTCTTATCCTCTAAACAAATTATATAGCCCAAAAAAAACAAATTTTAAATATGGGCCTTCCTCCAACACATTAAAGCCTCATTATAATAGAAGAAAATAAAAACATTCATTAAACATGTAGAATCCGGAAAAATTAAATACTCAGCCCCAAAATACACAAAATAAAATTAAAAAATTATCCGCTTCGTAGCAACGCATTCGCTGAAACAATTACACGAGTGCTGCGGCAACGCGCCAGCTATGGAATCAAATCGCACCACACAAAAATATATGTAATCAAATCGCACAAAAATAAGCCCCGCCACAACGCGCGGAAGGTCCAGCTATTACGCAATCAAAAACCGCTCTACACTAAGAAAAATAAATTAAAACTTAAAAAAATAAAATTTAACGCCCTGCAGCAACACGCAGACATTTATGCTTGTTTCATTCATGCGTCCAACAAAAAGCAATGTAAATGGGCCTTATTTGATAATTTTTTTATTGGGTCATGATTATATCTTGGGCTTTTGTTTAAGTATGGGTCGGTCCGGCCCATATAAATGGAGTCGGGCCGGGCCAATAAAAGATAAAGGCACTGTCAGAACCGGTTTCTTACGCTCTTTTCAATCTCGTGCTCGGTTTTGTCCGGTCTTGCCTTTGTTTTGTCCTTTTCTTGATATCCGTTACCTGCACATACACAAACACAAAAACAAGCATATACATTGTATTTTCCGTACATTTTTAGTCATTTAAGCTCGTTTTATTAGGTAAAAGGTATGTGTATTTTAACACATACCAAAAATCCCCCATACTAAACTATTGTCGTGTCCTCACGCAATGCTATAAGTAAACACTTAGGAAAACTATTCCCCATGTAAACAGAACTGTGACGGGTTTTGTTAACATAACAATTATCATATCAATCCTTATATTACAAGTCCCGCCCATACAAGACTTGTAATACTTAGATTCATACATAATTCTATGTAAACAAAAAATTATGACGGTTTTCGCGTAATACAATATTGTATAAAGTTATGAGAAAAAAAATATATTTTAGAGAACATTGTTTAATTACAAATGTTGAGAAAACAAGTGAGACCATTGTGCAACTCACAATGTCTAAGAAGTAAAATGAGACCATTGTGTAACTCACAATGTGCGAGGTATAAAAGAGATCATTGTGCAACTCACAATGTCTTAAGAATGTTTAGTCTTTATAGAATTTACTCTCATATAAATAAAGTTCGGATTTTAGGCAAAAGGAATGCAAGCATATATATTATATTTATGTATGTTCATGTAGCACTTTAGGGTAAAAAGTAACCTAAGAAAGTATGAAGTCGTGTGTATGCACTTGAAATTTTTTTTGTAGCAATGTTTGTTGAAAGGCTTTGTCTAGGGTAAAGTATGCAACCTAGTTTCTATAGCCAAGTTGCTTTGTGCCCATTGTAACACCCCAAAAATGAGTGCAACGGAAATATGTTGGGTGTTACTTATACTACAACCGACAAGATACAAGAGAACGACCTCTAAATGTGTAGTTTGAAATAATCTCGTTGATTTTATTGGAAATTTAATATAACATTTGTCATAATGGCATCACAATGAAATGCTTGAAAACAATTCAAACGATATTTTGATCATTTGAATGTAAGTAGAAATCCATGAAATGAAAATTCCTGTCAATTTAGACTCCATGCACATCAAGTACTCCAAGATTTAATCCACTGAGAAAACATGCTTAAAAATGTCAAATACGTTGGGGAGTTCATAGATTTTTGTAAATGTAAATGTTGAATTAAAGAGAATAATGTCTACTTGTTCACGCAGTATAAGAAAAAAAAATGTTTAATAACAGTAATGGTACAACAAAGTAGTGTGGACCAAGATTTTCTAAAATTATGACTACTATACCAGATTACAGTATCACATAAAAATGTATTTACTGTTGCGCTAAGCTCGTGACACTGAAGCTATTTAGGTAGCATCTATATGTCAATGTATTTCTGCCTCCTACCGGTGTCTGGACAAGGGGACACCAAATGAAATTGACATGATTAATACCCGTTGTTTGGTACGCCAGCACAGTGAGCGCTACTCACCTGGATAGGGATAATTAGTCCCATAGATTTTTTTAGAAATTACGCTTACAATCTGTAATTAACAGTTCATGATAGTTTCGGGCATTGAGTGGTCTAATCGCTACTTAGGCAACACGTAAACATGAGATGATAACCAGAAATACTTGTGTCCAATGAAAAGAACCATTGTATTCATAAACAGCTTTAAATACTTAAATCCATAAGTAGAAAGAGAGTATGACATAATTCAAGTAACCGAGTTTGTAAATGAGTATAAGTATGAGTATGTAAACAAGTATGTAAACAAGTTGTAATGAGCATGTATTCTCCCCCGAGATTTGTAAAGTAATGTAAAACAAGTGAAAGAGGGGCTATAAACTCACCTTGATCGAAAGCTACAGTCGAATCGATTAGTTGAAGTAGTCACGAACAATCGGCAACATGATCACGACCTATAGATGTCGCTTAATTATAATATACTCGAAGTACCATCGACGATGTGTACATCGTAGCGGCAAAATCATATATATTATATATATAAACATACATGTGATGAGGATCCACTTGCGCGACTTAATCCTGAAACCCCCACTCATTGAGTTATAGACATTTCTTACGCTTTATCTTACGTTACTTAATAGAAGACTTTCTATTTTCGGAAACTTTTTATTTTAGGAAAGTTACCTTAATTGGTAATTTATAAACACCTAAGTATATTTTTAATACTTACCATTTTTATTTACATTTTGCACTTAGTAAGACTTTATATAAGTCTTTATATGTCTTTTTACATCTTTTATACATTTTGACCCAAATCTGACCCGTACCAAACGAGCCACTAAATCACGTTTTCACGACTCGGAGTAAAAATACATCTTATCGGAAATGACATTCCGGACGACTTTTTAGTTTTGGCCGAGACTTGAATCTTAACAAAAAATGACCAAAATGCCCTCTTATTAAATCTGATGCAGTATAAATTTTATAAAAACTTCTGCTGTTTGACCAATGTTTTGACCCGCTAAATCACACTTTCGTAAGTTTGACCAAAAAGTAACTTTATGCAAAACGTCGCTCCGAACAGCTTTCGTGTTTTGCCGGAAGGCTGAAACGGACTCGAAAATGCCCGAAACTGACGTTGAAAATCGGACCAGCAGCTATTTTTGCCTAAAATAGCTGTCAATTTTAACATGTATTTTCCGAACTTAATTTGCTATAACTTTTTCGTTTTTAAGAGTTACGGGGCGTTCAATTTACTAAAACGTTCACAAAATTACCCTCTTCGATATTATCAAATCAAAAATACGATTTTACAAAGTCTCAGACCCCGAAATACGTGCTAAACTTTCTGTTTTAGTCGATTATTACCAAAACGTGCCAAAATTATTTTTTGACCAAATATTCGCTTACAATACTCTTACTTAACCTATACACGGCCTTCATGCCGATCAATCAACTAGCACAACTAGTCTAACGCAAGTGTCTCATGGATTTCATCACTTTTAAACAACAAAATAACATAACCCAAGTAAACGAAGACTTATAACAACACCGAAGAGTTGGGTCGACGACTGCTACGGCGCGAACTCAGCGTACACCCGCTGGCCCGAACAACAAACGCACCCTTTTGGGTGCCGGAGAAACCAAACGCAGCCTTGGGTGGTTGGGAAGAGATGGTGAGGAGGTTCGGTGGCTGGAGGAGGGTGGCGCGTGGTGTGGTAGATCGGATAGATCGGGTGAAGGGGAGCATTTTTGGAGTTCGCCGGAAAATTTTTCCGGCGGCGGTGGTGGTGGTGGCCGACGGCGGCTGGGTGGCGGCCGGCCGTGGCTGTGGTGGCCGGATTTTATGGAGGGGAAGAGTGTTTAAGTGTGTGTTATAAAAAAAATGAAATGAAAGAAATGGTATAAAAATTTTATTTATAATAAAACTTTTAAAGTAAAGTGACAAGTACCAAATAATAGAGGGTGAATTGTGTAAATATAAATTATAATAAAACTTTTAAATGTTTTTATAATATTTAATTAAAACCTTTGGTAAATTATTGAGTAACACTGTTAAGCTTTGACCGAAAAATATATTTTGACTTGAATAAACCTTAAATCCACGTCAAGGCCCAAAGTTTTTCTTATCAAAAATTTTATCTCGTACACTAAAAGATACCCATCCCAAGACAAATCGCATAACAATTTATAATTCACAGACAACCTTGACCAAATTCAAAAAAAATAAATTATACACCGGTCAATGTAAAAGTATTCCTTATATGAACTACCCACCTAATACCTATTTCTTTCTCTATTCACATAGTTACGTCCTCATCACCTGATTTAAATTGTTAAAAAGAAGTACGTAAGTATATATTCTCAAATGATACTAAGAAAAAAAGTATTAGGTTGAATAGGTATTTGAAAGTATTAGGAATAATATTATATTCCTCAAATAGTGCCAGAATAGATTAGGAAAAATTATGAATAGTATTAGGAATAGGGTATATATTACTCAAATAGTGCTAGGAATAGTATTAGGAAGTAACACTATTGTTATATTCTTCACTATAGAACCCTTCACATTAAATTGAAAGCTCAGGAACCGCAGCAAAATGTTTAGACTAATAAATGAGAGATAAAAAATAATAAATATGATTATATTATATTAAATATTTTGAAATGTACAAGCTACGCGTGGCAATTGTTTTTATGCGACGTAAAAAAGTCCCAAATGTTTAAAAAAAATAAAACCAGGGAACCCAAAATGGTCAAAAGATAACATAGACATATGTAAAGTTTCGAACAATTGCCGGATAGTTACAAAGATCCCGACATGACCAAACTTGATACTGCAAACTGACTCATCCCCCGATAAGGGAAGAGGAGACACTGACTCTTGAAAGAGAGAGTCGAGAAAAATTGAATAAAGACTTAGTGAAACCCTATGATTACACAAAGTTAAATAGTCTTTATGAAATCTTTGAGCCCCCGACCCAAGAATATCAAATACAGTTGGCACATGCAAATGAAGTAAGGAAGAAAATGTGGAGAAAATATTTTGTGAAAACCAAACCAAATATTTTCAAAAACATCGATTTCTTACCTGTTTCCAAGTCAATAAGCAAAAGTAGACAAGCATATAATGTTATGAACAAACAACATAAATCAATCCTTAGAGAACTTTGTACGATCAAGCTTGTGAAACATTCAAAAAGAACGTTTTCGTCCCCAAACTTGCGTCATTGATATGGAAATCCTAATTAAAACATGTTTGATGCCTCTTGCCCTTAAGAACGCAAAATATATTTCGCATTAGTTCATGAACTTAAGACAAGAAAGTGCAATGCTGATTTAAAGTACGTTGAATCACTTGAAAAAGAAGTCGACGAACTTAAATCTGATAAAGTGCGATGAATTTTTCAAACATGTATGATATGCTCTTACAAGAATGTGTGTCTAATGATATTATGTGTTCTTATTTGCATTCGTTATCTGATTTAGATGCGCACAATCCAACGAATTGGGCAAGGTTTTATATCTTCGTATAGTTTAAAAATGGTAACTGTCCTGCACAAAAAGCTTTCGAAACAAAAACGAATCTGTTTATACAAGAGTTTAAACTGAGCTTTTAACGAAGTTTTGCTAAATTAAAAAACACGTCCTATTTCTCTTGCACTCGCTTTCCACAATTTGTCAAGAACAAAATAAAAAAATGACACGTTTGCAAAGTAACAGCGTCAAATGTATTTTCAAAAAAGAACGTGAACAATATCTCGAAATTCAAGATTTGAAAGCTCAACTGCAAGACAAGAACATTGCCTATTTGAGGGTAAAGAAATCATATGAAAAATACAAAGGAAAAAATCTGTGAAACTAAGTTTGATTAAACCATTTGTTAGTTCGACAACCTAAGATGCTCAAAGGATTCCAAAACCATCAGTTTTAGGAAAACTGACTACTCCTTTTCAGACTCTCCTTGAGAGGAAAAAATTTTCAAAGAACCAGTCGTTCCAAAAAACAATGAGTCATGGGGTTTTATCGAACCCAGTCACTTCACAATTTGCCTCAAACAGCACGCAAGCTAATAATTATAACCAGTGCAGTAACGGATTTATCTCACTAGGACAACTACATAGAAAGCACACAGATTATCCTATCAGACCTCTAGGAATACTAATCCTCGCGTGTCTACATCTACAGGAGTAAATCACAGAACTAATGTTAGCAGACCACAGCTTAGGAGCACTCAAATGAAAGATAAGGTCGTGCCAAACACTAGTCAGTTTAAAAAGACTGAAGTAGAAGACTACCATAGGATTTCTAGTATTTCTAATCAATCAAAGTCTGTAACTGCGTGTAATGACAGTTTAAAATTCAGAACTTCGAATGTTAATGTTGTTTGTGGTACTTGTGGAAAATGTGTGTTTATTAATTCAAATCATGATGTCGTGGTTTTCTAATATTTGAATGAACGTTGAATGCTAAAGAAACTAAATAGCCTAAAGTAGGCCTATTATCTAGTAAAACCCAAAAGCCAAGCGAACAAATCTGTTACAACACACCGTAAGAATACAGTTGCATCAGAATCCACTGTCTAGAATTCCAAGAGTTACAATAGGATGCTATATGAGAAAACTAGTAAGGCGTGGAAATGGTGGATAGAACAACAATGCCCATCAAAATATAAATGGGTTCTTAAGACAAAAATAAAATGGGTGCCTAAAGTTAGGAATGAAACTGTGAAAAAGATGGCGAGTTTAGTTTGTAACCATAGATAATGCAACTAGTGATACAACTGTCTTGAACTCACAACACTTTAAGATCCAATTTTTCATGTATTCCATCGTCCTCTAATTCTCTTGCAGATTAGTACAAACTCATCTTAATCATTGTATTACTATCGGATGTAATACAAAGCACAGAGCGCGGGCAATATATCAATTCTGTGCAATTTTGTTGAAAAATATCTGGGTACTGTTCGTTTTGGCAATGATTAATTTGCTCTAATTCTTGGTTATGGAGATCTCGTTTAAGGAAATATCATGATCAACAGGGTTTATTACGTCGAAGGCCTCAATCACAATCTCTTCTCGGTTGGTCAATTTTGTGATGCGGATTTGGAGGTTGCATTTCGAAAATCTACGTGTTTCGTTAGAGATCTTCAAGGAACGATTTACTCACCGCTAATCGTGGATATGATCTCTATACAATTTCTCTTCAAGAAACAACTTCATCAACTCCAATCTGTCTCATGGCTAAAGCCTCACCAATTCAAGCATGGTTATGGCATCGAAGACTTTCTCATCTTAACTTCGATTACATCAACTTGCTTTCAAAGAAAGATGTCGTGATTGGTTTACCAAAGTTGAAATATGTTACACTCCTATTTTGAAGTGAGTAAAGCAAAAAGGAGTTCATTCAAGACAAAGACTGTTCCAAGTTCAAATGGATGGTTAAATTTGCTTCATATGGACTTATGTGGTCCAATATGGGTTGCTAGCATAAATGGGAAGAAATATATTATGGTAATTGTAGACGACTACTCAAGATATACTTGGATTCTCTTTCTACGTTCCAAGGATGAAACACCAAAAGTTTTAAAAGATTTTCTCACGATGATCCAAATAAATCTTTAAGCCCCAGTAATTTCTGTTCGAACTGACAGATGCACTGAGTTCTTAAACAAGACACTTAATGCATTCTTTAAAGAAGAAGGAATTAAACATAAAACTTCTACTCCTCGAACACCTAAACAG
>BQNB010165401.1:0-14227 GCA_026074375.1 Tanacetum coccineum | reverse complement strand
AGAGTTTTGAAAGTTCAAGGGACCAAAATTTCCAAAAGATGAAAGTGCTTTATTAAAGAAGAAAAAGAAGAAGGAAAACACAAGGGCCAAAACTGTAAAGATTATGAAACTTCTTTTATACTAGATAAGGGGCGGGTGAAACACAAGGACCATTTATGTCAATACCCTATACATTCAAACACACGGACGCGGCCAAAAGCCCCTAACAAACTCCCAACAGCATTTCCCGCCTTTTCTCTAACAAACCCAATCACCAAATTTCCCCAACCCCGCTCCTCTATAAACACTCAACCTTATATAATTCCCTCTTCCACATCATTTCGTCCACATGTCAACAGCTGATTGGCCAGGACACCTCATCAAGATGATCAAACGGCTAGAATTAGTTCGAAAATGATCAATGGCCAAGATTGAGTGGAAGTTTCGAGATTTCTTCACTCCTCTTCATCAATCCTCTATAAATAGGACTGTTAGGGTTCATATTTTAAGTTGTTGTTTTTGTCTTTAATTTTCAGCTTTGTATTTCCTTCAATTTTAAGCATTTCTTTCAAGCATTTTCTTTTTCAGCTTTCATTACTTGTACTGTTGTTCTTTAAGCTTGTACTTAATCCTTTTAGTAATATCATTTCAGTTTTCAAGTTTCCTTGCTCTTCGTTTTCAATTTTAAGCAATTTTTCTCAAATAAGCTCTTAATAAGCTCATTTGAGCTTATTATTTTTCATATGCTCAAATTTAGCTCAAATTCTGTTTCTAGCAATTCATTTACTCATATTTACTCATTTACATCAAGTCATGATCACTTGAGTGTTTTGTGTTCAATTTTGGAAGCTACAAGAGTAATAAGCTGTCAAGAGCTTATTGAGCTTAAAGCTCAGGTAATAGAGGCAAGGTGCCATTTAGGATCACCTAGACTCTTCACTTGGATGTCTAGGTGAAGAAGATTCCACAAATTCAGGTTTTAACTTTCTATATTTCATTTTAGCCAATTCATAGCTTATCTTAAATTGCTTATTTCTTTTAAATTCTTATTTTAATCCTGTTTCATTTAGTTTAAATAGCCTATAGGTGTTTTAGCTTTAAGTTATTTTAGTTGTAAGCACTTTTAGCTTTCATTCCTTAAGTACTGTCAAAGTAGGTAGAATAAGCTAGTAGAGTAACTAGCTTATTTTCACTAATAAGCTAGAGTTTTAAGAGCTTAAATAGCTTTAATAGGTTAATTTTAGTTGAAGTAGATAAAAGGTTTTATAAGTTTTAGTTTTTAGATAGATTTTAAACTCAAACTTGTTTTGACAGTCAATATAAAGGTGTGTTTGGTTAAAGCTAGATTTGACTTTTAAAGTCAACTAAATTTTGTCAAAACCTTTTACCTAGTTGAGATAAGTCATAAAATCAAAAGTTAAAGAGATTTTAAAAGTTAGTAGGTAAAATTCAAAAGCCTAGAGTTAAAAAACTTTAGTTTTGCACCAGGGCAGTTTTAAAGGTGCAAGTGGCTTTAGAGCTTAGTGATGTTAGCATTCTAGGGATCAATATTAGTTAATGTAGGTTTAAATACATTTAGACAGTAGGTATAAGAGATTCTAAGTAGGTAATTCAGTTTGTATTTGAGTTGATGCCAAATGCATCAGCAACAATAGTTGCAGCAGCAACAACATAGGCTGTTATTTTTATACATGCTTTTTAGGTTTCAAGGTTAGGAGTTAGGATTTAGTTTTTAATATCTCAATAGTTTTCCATTAGCTTATTACAATTCATCATGTAGTTTTCATTTACAAGCTTTTAAATTAGCTTATTTTTCTCTACAAAAGTAGTATAGTAGCATTTAGGATTCTAGCTTACTTTCTATTGTGACTTTCATTTTTAGTTGATATTTGAAAAAACCTTTTATCTAGGTTAGATTTAAATCCATAGGTTAGCTTATATTCTAAATTTCAGCTTTATAGGATTAGTAATAAGCTGTTTAGCTTATTAAGAATAGCTTATCTCAGTTTTAAGCTCAAACTTGCACTTTTTAAGGCCATTTTTCTTGTAAAACTTGTTAACAAGTAGCTAATTTTTGTTTAGATATCTCTTGAACACATCTTAATCTACATTTAGCTTCTTTTCTTTTCCATTTTCATCTAGTAATAAGCTGGGAATAAGCCAAAATGTGAAAAAGCTAGGAAAAGTCCTAGTTTCTGTGAACAGTTTCAAAAAGCTAGTTTTTTAGCTTATTCTGTTGTTTAAAGTAGTAAGAGCTTTTATTAAAGTTGTGGAGAATAAGCTCTTTTATAACTTTTTAGTTTTGAGCTTTTGCTAAAACTCACTTTTTCAATAAGCTAAAAATAAGCCAAGTCGCAAGGTCTGTTTGGAACTTTTCCATTAGTTCAGGGGTAGCCGTTTTCATTGTAGTGTAAATTCATAATAGTTTGCCCGCCTACCCTTTACTTTCCTCTTTTACAATTTCTACCTTAGACTTTTAGGAAAAATAAAAAAAGGGGGAAAGACAAGAGGGTTTAAATCTCACTTTTTCAATAAGCCAAAAATAAGCTAGATCGTAGGGTTTAAATGGTATTTTCTCATTAGTTTAGGGGTATACGTTATCATTGTAGTGTAAATTCATAATAGTTTGCCCGCCTACCCTTTACTTTCCTTTATTACACTTTCTACCTTGTCTTTTTAGATTAAATAAAATAGGTTTTATATTTTTAATATTAGTTAAATAGAATTAGGTTTAGTTTTTAATTGATAAAATTAGAGCTTAATTAGGTTATAAAAATTAGGGCTTTTTGTGCCAATAGGTTTCTGCACTTTTATAGTTTTTAAAAACCATTTTTCTTTATTTTTCTAGTTAAAATTGTATTTTCTAGGAATTAAAATAGATTTTAGTTAATTTCTTTTTCTTAGAAAAATCATAGATTTAAAGATTTTAGGTTTTCCCCACCTTTTTGTTCGGGAATTCGGGCTTCTGTTTTCTAGTTTAATTTTGTAATTTCTAGGTTTTTCTTAACACGTTTGAGTCCACCGTTGTTATCTAATTTGGACTTTTAGTCAATCCTCAAAATCAATTTCTTCATTCAAACTCAAATCTTACGATCGTATCGTATAGTTCCATTCAGCCTCGTTGGGATAAACGACCCGGGAAAGGGAAAGCTCTATTATACTACTTCTCGGTCTTTATGATTCTTGTTGGTTTTTACACTTATTGATTCATTTTATTATTTTTTTATATATATTCTATATTTACGTGTGAAACCAGCCATCAATTTTTGGCGCCGTTTGCCGGTGTAAAGCTGCGAAATGATTTTGTTCAAGTTTGGCATTTGTGTTTGAATATGTGAATATTTTCTTTTATAAAAAAAATATAAAAAAGTACAAAAATATTTTTCATTTCTTTTAGTATAATTATCAGATAAAAAACCATACGATAAAAACCAAAAAATTAAAAACATTGTTCCATAAAAAGAAATAAAATTCACTAAATTGGTAAAATACCCAAAATATTAATTTTTCGCAACTGAGTATTATCATAATAAGTTCCGGTTATTGGACTTGTTGGTTCCCAATTCGAACAAATAGATTTAATATCTGCCTGTTGTTGGTCTCTTACGACGTCCTTTACGGCTCACTTGAGAACTTAAATCAAACTATAAAAGTGGGTATAAGGGGGGTTGTTCTTGGTACTACGACCCGAAAGGAGAAATAAGCTTTCCGCATATTCCTAACTCCTCGCTCACCTGTGCGTTTTCATTTTTGTGAGCTACCGTGAAGTATGTTAGATTATCAGGTTAAGTTGTATTATCATTTGTCCATTAAAATAAATTGTGAATTAATGGAAAACCAAAAATATTCTTCTTTTTCTTCGTATCATTTAATTCTTTTCTTATCCATCTTCATGTTTAATTCTTATGACGTCATTCGATTATGTTTGGTATCCATTTACGCGATTTAAGAATGCTGTCTTGTGGAAGTTTGTACACTTCAATCTGTGGTTGTTTGAAAGGGAGTCTTGGAGACAAGATTCTTGTTCCAATACCCGACTCGTACTCAACATTCTTTAAATTGAAAATCTTGTTTCAATTGTGGTGGACCCATTTTCATCGGTTTTCATTGTCTAAGATGTGCTCTAATACAATAAGACATTCGAAGAAGTTCATTCTAGACCTTCAAGACACTTCCGGAGTCATACAGACGACAATACCAATCGTATGTTAATGCTCCTCGAGTGCCTAATCGTTGTCAATCCACTAACCTCCGGTGAAATTCCTTCAACCACGCTCCTCCTCACATTGTCCATTGTTGTCACGAGTGCGGTGATGAATTCGTTAGCTGGAATCTTTTGTCGACCATTGCACGTGTTAGTTTGTGAGATATAGGATGGTTTTCAACTCTCTTTTCACCTTTTTTTTTTGTGCTCATACGGTTATAATTTGCCCTCCGAGTGTTCCGTTTATCTCTAATCCGGAGGGCAATGCAAAAATCTATAAACATTGATGTGCCCTACAAAACTTGCAAAGTTTGCAACAACAATGTCTCCTTGGTACATGCCAAAAATGTGGTTGCAATGAATACGATGGAGTTTGTTTTATTGTAAAGTTGGATATGATACACTTAATCTAACGTTTAATACTCATACTCTTCTATACGATTCTCCTTGTGTGCAAACCATCCTACTCAACCACAATTACGCCACCATACTCTTGTGAGTTTTGTGGGAACGATTCTCATTACGGTTACGATTGTCAGCCTAAAGGTTCCCGTTTGTCCTACAATCAGGGCATGTGTTTCTATCATATTTACTTTGATATTTTCACAAACTTCACTGAGTTTCCCACAACAATATTTTTGTTCTGTGAAAATTGCGGTGGTCTCACGAAACCTTCAATGTCAATCCAATGATTGATGACTATTTCCTCATGTGCAAAGTTCTTGCTATGTTTTAATTTCGTTTGTGTTTTTGACAAGATCTACCCCCGCAAGAGCTACCGTCAATCAGTTCTATCTTGCATGTCCCAAATTGGAGTTCTCAATGATCACATTTTTTATGCTTATTGGATCTATGGGCAACCTTCTCGCTGCATTTGGTTGAGCATGCTTGTCAATTGCAGGTTGTTGTATATATGCGTATCGCGGAAGAACAGACGGCCTAGAGATCGATCTTAGAAGATTCCATTTGCTTACGATGATGACGAGACAATACCAGTGCAATCACACCCCGTTTTACCAAAATATAAAAAATCGAGGAACCAGATTAAACTCTCTAAAATGTATGTGGGGTACGAGCATATTGCAATATTCTCCCAGCAACAGATTCGGACGAAGTAATAATTCTAGTGTTGAGGACCTTGTCCCAATCCTAAGTGAGCCCGAGGGTATTCCCGACAGTGTGTGTGATGTGCCTCTTTGCGACAATCCTACCCCTCTTAATGCTCTCAATGAACATTCTGAGATTGTTGTCAATTCTGACGATGATAATTCTTCAAGTGATGACGATTCTCCCTTACCGGTGGGATATCGAATATGTCGATGCATCACTACCGATGTTGAGATCGTCAGCTTAGAGGTAGTAGAGATTGTTGATCCGAAAGTTGGAAGGATTGATGATGATATTCTTTTAACAATCAAAGACGATATCCTTCGTGAAAAATTGTTGAATGTCAATCTTCTTATTGCTAAGATCGATTCATTAAGAGATAATCCTACTCCATCTTCCGAAGTTGTGATCAAGTCTACCTCTACATTTCCTAATCTTTTCTTGGGAGAGACTAACACCTTTGATAATTCTATTCCCGAATCTGAAACTTTACGCTTTATCTAGATGAGATTAGTTGTGGGCCCAAGGTCCCACCTACTCCATTCTGGAGTTTATCTTCTTTCTGATTTATAAAGCTTTCTACATTGATAACGATCATTTTAAAGAGAAGAGTAGTGGCAATACCACTACTCATGTTGAGTTTTCATCTATATCGATTCGTTTTTCTTTGTCTTTCGAATGTTTTTTATTTTTCATTCAATTCTCTCCTACCGATAGGAGTGACTTTAATCATGAGGAGGTCCCGTCGCCGATACCGCCGTACTTGCTCTACATCATCCCATCTCCCTAAAACCCGGAGTATGTTCATTTCTGCTTTAAGATTGAGGCCAGCTGGGGCAAGCTTTACTATGGATGTGGGTGAATGATATTTTCCCAACAAGAGATCAAGAGTTCATGTGCCTAATGTTTTACCACCCACTCCCACCCTAGATACGGGATTTCATACTTTTTATGTGAACCTCTCTTGCTTATTTTGTATGGATCTTTATTCCATTTCTCACGTTTCCAACGTTGCTCCACCTTATCTTCTCATCCTGATGTGTATAGGGATTGAAGAACATCATTTTTGATCCACCGGCATCTCTATTTATTCATTCTATTTTTGACCGGATGTATCTCTTCGGAGTGGAAACTTCATGAAAAATTCTAATGTTTACCCAGACACAGCTTGAATGTGCAAGTACGATATTGAATTTTACCCTTCCACATTGCTCCCCCTCAGGTTACCAATGAAATTGGGTCGAGTCGAGCTTGTGGACTCGGTTAACAAAAACAAGGCGCTTCAGTTGGGTGGACATCCCATGCTTATCCAGTCCTATCTTCTTTCTTTCATGCTAATAAAGTGTTTTGTGTTGTTTTGAGGCGAGATTTTTACCATTACCCGTCCGTTTTATCCATGTTTTTGTGTGCTTTGTATTGTCTGTCCAGGATTTCCGGATTGTGAAGACTCTCGTGCTTGCAGTATCCACATGAGTTTAAATTCCATCAGGCTTAATTTTGGGAATCCGTATCCACAAAAACTAATCTGACTACGTTTTATCTTTTGACACACTTCATAAACGGCCTTTGAGTTACGTAGGGAACCCTTTGAAAACATCGATGGTCGATGTTTAGTCTAGTATGGGGGCAGATCTTCGATTTGATTTTTGCCTGCAGTCGTTGTTATCACGTAATCCGTTTGTACACATAATTTTGCAAATTATACACAAATATAATGAAAATATTTTAAAAAAATTTTCAAAAATAAAATAAGTGTTTGGTCTCTGTTTTGACTTTTCCTAAATGGGTAGAATGAGAAGAGTTATTGACTCGATCGAGCGTCTGTTGAGCCTAGCTAGTTCCTCAACTTTAACAACTTGTAGTCTAAGCTTTCACGATTTCGTTTGCTTCAAATTGTATATAAGGTGAAGAACTAGGAAGTGATAGAGTTTATAAGATAAGATGATGTGCTGAACGAAAATTATTTGAGTAAATTGTGGTTTTTCTCCCATTTGCTTCTAATTCACCTAATCATACGTACTCAATTCAGTTCAACTAAGTCAATCAATGTTTTTAGAAAAAAGATTCAAAATTTGTATACTTTTAATTCTTTTAAAGCGAGATTTTTCTGTTCTTAATAATACGAATAGTTAATAAATAACAAAGAAGCTTGAATGAAGTTTGAAATGCACAAATGCAGCTTATGAATTATTTGACAATTTTGCCAATGAAGCATAATTTGATTATATGAGCAAGTAAAGATGTTGTCTGTTATCCAATCGATAACCACGAGGTAGGGGTTCAAACCTAAGGTCTTCTTTACTTCTAAGGGATTTTCGGTTTTTACTGTGTTGTGTAGTTTCACCAGGAAGCATAGGTCTAGGTGCCTGAGGGTTCAAACTAAGACACAAATCCCTTAGCCATATTAGGAAGTAGGTGTTGTTGTGATTCCCCACTACCGCTTGCAAAAGGGTGTGGGTTTATTTCAACTCAATGAAACACATCGGGTCCCGTTGGGTTTATGATATCCTACTAGAGGGAGCGAGGCCTGGGTTGGTGTTCAAACTAAGAACGCATTCCTATGCTTTAAAAACTTATGTTTAAATTGATGAAGTTGTTGCATAAATGTTCTACAGTTAATCATCTCCTTTCTTTAATATCATGTTACAAGGTCCTAACAGTGGTTGCTTTGAGTCATGATTCATCTTGAACCACGACTTTGGAAATAAGTTGAGCTATGGTTGAGTTGAAATGAGTACAACTTTTAAATCATACACTTCATGTTGGGATGTTAACAAGTTCTCAAGTCTTAAGTAGACGTGCTTAGCATTTAGACTTATATTGACAAAAGATCTGTGTTTAATTGTCTTGGTTTGGAATAGTGAAATAATCCGGCGGAGTGGGACGATGAATCTTATCCGTCAGGGGACTATCCGTGATTGTTCTATGGAAGTTTCTCATTCTATGATCCCAATGTTGTTTATTATAAAGGGTTGTCAAACGATAATCGAGAAAAGAAAAAAAGGAAAATCCAAAAAATTATTAGGGATTGTTAGTGTACAAATAATTAAGTGGTGTGAAACGGGACTTGTCGATGCTTTTGATTTCCTTAGTTTCCCTTGACGAACACTTTGCTACTTTCAATGTTTATTAGTCGAGGAGTTTGAGATTCTTAGTTTTCGTTAAATGATTACTCATAGCATTGCGTGAGGACACGGCAATAACCTTAGTATGGGGGTTTTTTGGTATGTGCTTAATTTAAATACCTATTTGCCTTTTAAAACGAGCTAGAAATAACCAAATAACGGACTCTAACAATGCCAAATATATGCTTGTTGTGCTAATTGATTGTTGTGCAGGAGCCGTATAACTAAGAAAGGACGATAAAACAAAGCCAAAACGACAAAACCGGACTCGGAATGGAAAAAGACTGTGAAAGGTCAAAGCCAATCGAAAAGCCGTGAAAAAGCAATCAAGTCAAAAGACAAACAGAATAAGTCAACTGGTCGAAGTCAAAGCTCATCCACCAAGTCATACCACGACAATCCAAAAATGCTCCAATCAAATCAAGAAATATAAGTTTAAGGGTTGAAATGCCAAAACCCCTAAACTTATTATTTATTAAGAGAAAGATGAATGAAGAACAAGGGTGCAATTGTCATTTTTGCAAAGATAACACTCCAAGGACTTTTATGCCTGTCATAAGAGTTGTATACACCACGGACGAATCCTGCAAAGGTTATATACTCTTGGGGATTGTTTTTTTGCCACGTCCCCAAAGTTATATAACCATAACGGAAGTGCGGTGCATGGCAAAGATATAACCTTGTGGGACCATTTTTGACAAACGGGGAATCTTATCATGTCACTCTCTTTTTCATACAACCTTGGATTGTTCCCGCCCACTTTTGAAACCCAAAACCCACTCACGGGTTAACACCCTCTCTTCTACCCTGCACCTCAAAAAAAACCTCGTCACATAGGACTAACTACGCCCCTCCTCCTCCACTATAAAACTAAGTCTTTTTTGGCAATCCATACGAATCCCAAAGGCAATTAAGGACGGTTTAGATGATTTTTTGGTCTGTTGCTCTCACAAACGAACACAAATGCACAAAGGACGTTTGAAAGACTCATCTATAAAGTAGTAGAAAGGAAGTAGTTTTTGAGTAGTTTAGCAGTTTTACTTTCTGTTTTGTATTTTTTCTTCAATTCTATGCTATTTTTCTTTCAAGTTTTTTTGTATAGCTTTAGATCTTGTACTTGTTGTTCTATAAGTTGTTCTCAAACATTTTAGTTATATTCATTTCAGTTTTCAAGTTTCCTTGCTCTTCGTTTTCAATTTTAAGCAATTTTTATAATAAATAAGCTCTCTTATAAAGCTTCAATTTGAGCTTATTCCTTTTCTCTAAGCTCAAAATTAGTTTTAATCCTGTTTTTATTAGGAATTTTATATCTTTGTTATCATTTTGAATCATAAAGTATGATCCTTAAGGAGATTTGAGTTCAATTTGGATAGTACAAGGGCAAATAAGCTAAATTCTAGCTTATTGAGGTTTTAGAGGCTAGGGAGCTTTAGGATTGAGTTCTTAAGCAACTCACCTCTTCTAGAGTGACTTGAGTTCTGAGGATGTCACTAATATCTTCAGGTTTACCTTTTTAAATTTCATTTTAGCATTTTCATAGTTTAAGTCAATTGATTATTTTTGGTGAAATTCTTATGTTAATCCCTGTATCATTTAGTTTAATTTAGCTATAGGTTATTGTGCTAGCTTTAAGTTGTTTTAGTTGTAAGCACTTTTAGCTTTCATTCCTTAAGTACTGTCAAAGTAGGTAGAATGAGCTAGTAGAGTAACTAGCTTATTTTCACAAATAAGCCTTAGGTTTTATAGCCTAAAAAGCTTTATTAGGTCATTTTGAGTGAAAGTGGATAAAAAGTTTTGAAAGTTTTAGCTTTTAGAAAGTTTTTAAGTGCAATAAGGTTTTGATAGTTAGAATAAGGTAGTGTTTGGTATAAGCTGTGTTTGACTCTTAAAGTCAACAGCATTTTGTCAAATTCTTTCATTTAGTTGAGTTTAGACATGTATTGAGTAGTTAAAAGAGTTCTAAAGTAGAAAGTTAGCCTGCATCTTTGTTCATAGCCAAATGCATCAGCAACCAAGTGCATCAGCAACAACAGCTTAAGCTGTTGTTGCTAGGTACTTTTTTTAAGTCATTTTTAGTATTAATAAGTAGGAGTTAGGTTTAGGAATTAAGCATTTGTGTAGGTCTCTAGTAGCTTAACAAGGAAAAGCTCTAAAGTTTCCTTAATCAGTTTTTGTCCTAGCTTATTTTACCTCTCAAAAGTAGCTTAGCAGCCTATTTAGACTTCAGCTTATTGCATTTTGCATTTTCAATTCTAGGTTAAATTTTGAAAAACTTTTTATCTAGATTTGTTCAATGCAAATAGCATAGCTTATTTCCAAAGTTTTAGCTTTTGAAGTTTAGAAATAAGCTGTGAAGCTTATTTGAAAAAGCTTATAACAGTTTAAGCCTAAAACTTGCACTTTTTCATCTTAATTTTCTTGTTAAATTTGTTAATACTAGGGTAATTTTTATTTAAATATCATTAGTACACATCATGAGCATCAAGTAGCTTCTTTTAGTTTTAAATTTCATTCAATAATAAGCTAGGAATAAGCTAAAACTCAAAAAGCTAGTTAAAACCACAACTTTCTGTGACAGAATTTGAGATGCTTATTTTCTAGCTTATTCAGTTGTTAAAAGTCAAAAGTGTCTTTGTTAATGTTGTAGAGAATAAGCTAGTCTATAACTTTGTAGTTTTAAGTTTTGGCTGAATCTCATTTTTCAATAAGCAAAAATAAGCCAATAGCGTAGGGTCTATTTTGTATTTTCTTCATAGTTTAGGGTCACCCGTTTCTATTATAGTGTAAAATTGTTAAAGTTTGCCCGCCTACCCTTTAGTTTCGTTTTTTACAGTTTCTACCCTAGAGTGTTGCAAAAATAAAAAGAGAAGGGAAGACAAGGGACCGGGTGAGCAAGACTCGAACCCGGGATCCCTCGATACATCCCCTCCCTTTTGCTAACACACTTAACCACTGCGCCCTTGGGTCTTTTTCGTTAAAGACTCAAGGGCCTTATTATTTATGTACATTTTTGGTTCATAAGCTTAATAAGCTGAAACAGCTTATTAGGGGCTTATTTGTCGAGCTTATTTTGGTTTCTTATTTTTCTTAGGACCATTTCAGTGCCTAGTATTTTTTGTAAATTTTTCAGAATTTTTAGTAATTGTTTAGTATTTTTTATAATTTAATTTAGTTAAAAGTTTATTTAATTCATAATAAATACAAAAATTATCAAAAAAATATTTTGCTTTTTTAGAAAATTTTCTTTTATCATCTAGTTTGTAGGAAAAATATAAAATTTTTCGTAGGATCATTTTTACAACTTTTTGTCTTTTAAAGAACGGGTCCGGGTACGGGTTTTTGTTTTGACTCGTTTTTGGGTCAAACGAACTCCGTTTTCGGTCTAGTCTTTTTCATTCTTCGTTATTTGATCCGTAGAGTAGTTTGAGTGAAAATTTTCTTCGAAGGCTTATTTTTAAAGATTTTGTTTCCCCCTTTTGTCCGGTATTCGGGCTTTCGTTTTCTAGTTTAATTTCGTAATTTCTAGGTTTTTCTTAAACGTTTTAGTCCGTTATTATCTAATTTGACTTTTTCAACTTCCCAAACTCATTCCTTCCTTCAAACTCAAATCTTCGATCGTATCGATTTACCATTCCAGCCTCGTTGGGGATTTACGACCCGGGAAAGCTCTATACTACTTCTCGGTATCATTGACTCTGCTTTTAGACTATTCTTACTATATATTTGATATTTCATTATATTATATATATTTTAAGGTGTAGTCAGAGCTGATCAAAGATCAATGAAAAGCTGATCAAGGGATTAGTCAATAATAACAGATTCAATAACTCTCGATCAGGAACTCGAGTTGGAACGAAAAAAGGGAAGGAATATAAAGTATTACTCGGGGGACCTGTTTATGATGTGATTCTCAAGAAAAAGATAAAAAAGAAGGAAGATATCAGAGGGAATTTCAAAATACCTTGCAGCGCAGGGGACCTTAAGCACATCAATGCCCTGGTCTATCAAGGGTCCGATGTGAACATCATGCCTTACTCCACATACATGAAACTTACCGACGAAAGGCCTACTGAGACAGACATTTGACTCTCGCTAGCTAGCCACTCATATATTTACCCCTTAGGCATTACGGAGGACGTGTTAGTAGATGTAGCTGAATATGTATACCCCATAGACTTTGTGATTTTAGATATCAAGGAAAACGAAAAGAGGCCTTTCATATTAGGAACACCATTTCTAACAACAGCCAAGTCATCAATTAAGTTTGATAAGGGCACCATAACCCTAAGGTCAGGAAATAGTAAGGTAAGTTTCCATAAGATACCCGATTCCTCCTATGCTACCGACAAAGGAGTAAAAAATGACATAGAGCCCATCGTTCCCACTATGACTGTGAATAGGCTAGTCTTGGAATGGGAAGAAAAGATAAACTTCACTTGGAAAGGGAGATGAAGTTCAACCAATGGAGGAGCAAAAATTTCAAAGGCAAGCATCCCACTCTTATTGCAACCAAGGAAGGAATGGACGATGAAGGAGAAGTCACGTAAAGACGTGTGACTTCGAGTCTAGCTACAAGACTCGTTAATAAAGAAAAGCGCTTCTTGGGAGGCAACCCAATCTACTTTTCCCGCAAATTAGGAGTGTCATGTGTGTTTTAATTCTTTACCATTTGTTTTATTATGTTTGAACTATCTTGTAATCATGCTTTGTTTGTCTTTAACCTCGTCTTAATTTCAATCAAAGGTATTTTGCAAACAATAAGTGTAGGAGAATTTATCCGGCTTTTGAGCCAAATTCAAACATGTTAAATATATTGTTTAGATTAATTCGCGTTAGTTTCGAGTCATATGATTGAATTGTTATATTATCAAGTTCTATACACGCCATTTGTACAGGACTAAAACCTGTTTAGAATCAAGTGCAAGAAAGTTCTTCATCAAAACAAAATTTCCGTTTTCACAAACTGTCGGAGACGGCTGTCACGTTTTACAAGTACGCCGTCACCCACGGACACCTGTGAGGTCACAAAACCTGACTGCCGTCAAACGCCTAGGTTCAGAAAGAATGATGATTTCTCTCAAAGCCTGGAGACGGCGTCTGGGAATGATGTGACGTCGTCTGGCCTGCAAAGAGACACCATCACGATTTATTGTGACGGCGTCTCACAACCAGACCTGGGAAAATCTAAAATTTTCTATTATTCTTGAAAAATAAAATGTGCAACATCTAAAACTTGTATTTTTCTTACAAATCTGCAGAAACCTAGAATTATATCATCACTTTCAACCTATCTTTACTGCTTTCATAGAGTCAACCCTAAAAAATAACATTGTATATATCACTTTCCACTTATCGCATGTTTCTTCTCCATTATTGAGCAAACCAGGGGAGTACTAGTTTCTTTTACTTGTTTTCTTATCCCTTTATTCGTTTTACGGGTACCTTTTCAGAACATTGGGAACAATGTTCAACTTAAGTATAGGGGGAAAATAAGCCTTGGAAACTATTCCTTCAATTATCATTTGCTTTGCCCTTAAAATAATGAGTAATATATCGAAACATAGCTTAAAAAGGTAATTTTAACCAAAATTTAAAAAAATTTATGACACACACTGACGAAAACCGAGTATTATTAGCGTCTCATGGATAGGAATTTATATGACTAGCACAAATACCCTCAGAATTCCACCCCAAAAATGTGAGGTTCGCCTTTAGATCTATAGGAATTCGGGTATCCATTATTGATACCCAAGATAATTTTGCCTTTAACTTGTTCAAGTTATGGTTTGAACGTGTAACAACCCCATTTTTA
>BQNB010165400.1:0-11294 GCA_026074375.1 Tanacetum coccineum | reverse complement strand
GAGGTTTGGTGGCTAGAGGTATAGCATCAATTGCTACCTCATCATCTTTAACTATCTCAATATGCTTTTTCATTTCTGCCTCCTCTTGATCATTATCTTTTTCAGCTTCTACATGCTCATCTATCTTCTGCTTCTTTGATTTATCAGATTCAAGCTCATCTCCTGCTCTTTTAGAACTGACTTTTGCTTTTGTCTTACTGTCTTTCACCAACTCTGCATTTATGTCTACAAAAGTGTTTACCCTTTTCATCTCTTTATCAAACATCTCCTGGATCTCATCATAGCTTTTGCTCTTCAGTTGATTGTGTTTGTATCCAGCCATGTTTTTTAAATAGGTAGACATTGTATTTCTCTTTTGTACCTTAGTTGGTGACTTGATCCTTTTCTCTTGAGCTTAATGCTGCAAAATGTTTCTTTAGATTCTCCATTAGTTCATCAAACAATATCTTGACATTCTCTTCAATCTGTATATTCCACTTGCTCTCTTGTTTGCCTGTCTTAGCTGCCAATTAACCTATCAGTCTCTCTATCATTGCTTGTGGGTTATCTCATGGATTCATTTTTAAGGGCTTATGGTGGATTTTCTATCTATTGATCTTGCAAGCCTCTCTTCTTCGAATTCAGCTTGTAGTTGGGCTTCAAGATTTCTAGCAACTTCTTCATCAAGTGCAATTTGATCTTTCTTTTTCAAATATTTTTTAGGCTCAACCATTATTGCTTTGCCTTTGTCTTTAGCCTGTGGAAGTTGTGATGCTTGTGAAGGTGATGATGTTGTTTTGAATTCACTTGGCTCTTAAACTACAACCCCTTTAGCTTTGGGTCTTGTAGTTGTAGTTGTTGTAGCAGCAATTGTAATAGCTTTAGGTTTAGGTGTTTTGATCTCTATTAGAGTCTGAGCCAGAGTCAACTCATCAATATTAGCAATAGTAACTACTTCACCAACAGTAGTAATTGGATCAGCAACACTAACTTCCTTTTCAGCAACTTCTTTTTCAGCAACAACTTCTTCACCTCGTAAATCATCTTTGTTCATCATAACAACATCTTCTTCAATAATTTCTTTCTTGAGTGCTCATTTCAATCAAAGGCGTATGTCATTCTCATCAGCATCAGATTCAGCTATAGTCCCTCCCTAGTTGGATGCATCTCCTGAGCACCCAAACTAAATCATTAGAGGATTATACCCTGTTAGCTGAACCAACTTCTTAACTTTTGAGCCATAGAGTTCTTGAATTCCTTCTTTTTTACCATCTACTTAACTCGTTCTTTAAACAAAGCATATTCCTTTGCTTTGAGCCATCTTTTGCTTTCTCCAATTCAAGAACCTTTCTCTTATAGACTGATACATAAAGCTTCATTTCAGTCTAGTGCAGGTCTATCCTCACACTTTGAGATGGATCATAGGAAGGGGGGGGTAGATACATGTTCCTGACATCATTAGAGGATTTTACCCTACTAGCTAAACCAACCTTCCTTAACCTCTTGAGCCCTAAAGTTCTTTACTTCTTTCTATTTTCCAACTACTTGACTCTCTTCTTTAAACTAGCAATCTCCTTTGCTTGAGCAGTCTTTGCTTCCTCTAAATCAAGAACCTTCTCTTGTAGACTGGTATATAAACTCATCAATTCAGTCAGTTGCAGTCTATGTTTAGTGATTCCTTCAACTTGATTGTCTTAGAAGACTTGCACAAACCTTTTGAGCCCTTTATGTTTGGTCATTCCTTCAACTTGATTATCTTGGAAGACTTGCACAAACCTTGGATACATAAGAAACTTAACTCCACCCTCTAAGTTTTTTACCATATTGTCAAAAATATACTTAGAAAAGTTAAATTTTTAGTTTTTGGCAAGACAAATAATAGCAAATGCCATAGTGCTACTATATTCATTACAGGCTGTAGTCTTAGCACTAAGGCATTGCAGTATGGTATGGATAAGAAATTTCCATTGGGATGAAAAATAATCTTTATAGAATGTAAGCTTTTGAGTAAGATTTTCATACCCCATGAGTGTCAACTGTTCAAAAATTACATCATTTGTCAGACATTCAGTCCCTTTAGCATCTTCTAACATAAGAACAATTCTTACACTCTTCTCAGTGATGATCACCCTCTTCTTATCAACTAGGGCTTGTATCTAACATTCCCCATTAACTGTCTTAACCTTGGCAGTTTCCTAGAACTGTTCAATACATGTAGTATAGATGGTTGGATTCACCGTTAGCACATATCTAATAGAACTTGCATTCAAAAAATCAATGATTTGTTCAAATCCCTCACTTTCTTTAGGTTTATCTAAGAATGCGACTAGATTATGTGTTTCAGAGAATTTTAGGGTCGACATTGTGATGGGTTTTAAGGATTAAAGATGGAATTGAGTTAGGGTTTATGATTAGAGAGTATATCAAGTTAAACATGGATCGAATGGAGGTGATTGAAACCTTTAATCGAAGTATTTATGAAATCACCCTAAACAGCATTAACTTGAACTGACAGCATTGTGTGTTTATGACATTGCGTGAGGATACGACAATAGCTTAGTGTGGGGGATTTTGGTATGTGCTTAAATACACATACCTTTTACCTAATAAAACAAGCTAAAAAGACCAATAATGACCAATAAATATAGAAAAATGCTTTGTGTTCGTTTGTATTGTGAATTGTGTCTTGCAGGTAACGGATATTGCACAAAAGAACAAAAACAAAGCAAAACAGACAAAACCAAACACGAGATTGGAAAGAGCGTGAAAAACCAAAACCGAAGGCGTACCCATCTTTTACGGACCAACCCGGACCCATTTTATTGGGCTGGGTCAGCCCATTAAGGGTTGTATCTATATAAACCGTAAACCCTTATTCCATTTTTAATCCAAAAATCCAAATCATAAATCCTAATTCCTGATCCAAGCCCAAACCTAATGACCCAAGCCCAAGTAAAAATATATGTCAACCCACATTTATAAACTTGGGTTAAGCACACAGTCAAATGGGATTTACTGTACATTGTTTTCACATTTCTTTCCCTCCTATTTTCACACACTCAACACGCAGGGTAAACTTTTTCACCTCAATCACACACTCGCCTCTTGTTTCTAGAAGCCAACCTGACGCAAGTAGTGACATTTTGAGGAATGACACACTGGCAATCCGTGCTAATGATTGGTGATGGGACGTGGCATATGATCAAGGGCCAAGAATGAAAAAAACTTAGAGAAAAAGAAAGAATAGATGGCGATGATGAGAGCTTCTCAACATACAACAAACACACCAAGGACCTAGATCCATCTGCTAAGGACTATAAATAGAAGACCCCTCATACAGCTTAAAGGGGAGTTTTTTAGTCGTTTTTAGCTTAAAGATTTAGCTTATTGTTCTTAATTTGTAATTTCCTTTTTCAAAGTATTGTAATGTTTTAATCATTAATAAAATTGTAGTTTTGTCTTAAATTGTTATGAATTCAGAATTTGCCTTTATGCAAATTTGTTAAAAATGTATTTGGAATTCACTTAATAAGCTCAATAAGCCCTTGTCATAAAATAAGCTAATCCTTATTCAGTTAAGTTAGCCTATAACTTAACTGAATAAGCAGTTCAGTCAAATTCACCTACTTGAATAAGCCAATAGGGAAGATAAGCTAAATTTGGATGGGCTTATATGGCTTATTCTTAGCTTATTTATAAGCTAGCTTGTTGATTTAAGCTCTATAGAGCAATTAAGTCCCTGTTTAGCTGGGATCAAGGTACCTCTCCCTTTCTCTCTTTTATGCTCAAAATCTGTTTTGCTTATTTAGCTTATCAAATTCCTTGTTGCTTGCTTATTCCTTATTATAATTGCTTATTTAGTCTTGTTAAATCTTATTGATGCATGTTAGTAATAGTTTATAGCTTATGATTTTTTTTGAATGATGTTTTCATAGAAACTGCCTTATTTTAGTTAAATAAGCTTAAAGTTCCAGCTTATTGATAAGTGTTTGTTTATGCTTAAAATTTGCTTAGTTGGACTTAATACTATAAGGTCTTAATCTGTTTCAGCTTTTTACAACTTATATTAAACTGATTTAAGCTTTAAAATGGTTTTTAAATTTCTTAAGGGGTGTTTGGCACAAGCAGTACTAACTTAAGTTAGTATTGTTTGTTTGCCTTTTGACCTTTAAGCCAAATTTAATAAGCTCATTCTAAGCTTATAATTCAGCTTTTATAAGTTTTCAAAGGTGAAATTGCTTCTTAAGGTTCTAAGTATCCTTGCTTAGAATCTGTGGAGTTTAAGCTTATTAATACTGCTTTTAACTAATTTTGTTTAAAAAATTTTTTAAGTGCTCATTTTCATGCTTGCATTTGGTTCCTTAATGCAGTAGTATTTAGTTAATATGAGTGTGCAATTGTTATTTGTGTTTGAGTCAAATCTGTCATAGTTTCTTAAGTCTCATTTTCATAGTCTAAAAGCCAATTTTCATTAGCTAATTTAGGTTTGATTAAGCTTGTTTTATGGTCTGAATTTGATAAAATAAGCTCATTAGGCATCAAGCTTGATCTGTTTTAGCTTTTTGAGTTTTCATAATAGCTTTTTCTAGCTTGAATTTAGGGCTAAAAACAAGGTTCAGTATATACTGATTGTGATCAGCATATACTGACCTTTTTCATCTTTGCTTTTCTAGCTTATTTTTAAGGATTGTTTGCTTATGATTAGCTTAATTGTGTCCTTAGGGTCAAAGTCTGTAGCTTATTTTTGAGTTTTAGCTTTCATTTAGCTATTTGAGTCTTAGAATTAGGTTTCTAAACTGTCATAATTTTCAAAAAGCCAAAAATATGTTAGTGTAGTCTGTCTGTTTCATGTCTCTTTTTCTTGCTTATTTCATTAGCTAATCTGCTTGAATTTTGCTTATACTTGTTATTTGAGTCCTATTCTTCATTTGTTTTTATTTCATAGCTTTTTGTGAGTGCTTAATGGTCCTTAAATTTGAGCTTAAAGAGTGGAAAAAGTCTTTTAAATGTGTTTTTAGGTCTGCTGTCTTATAGTTTTTAAGTGCTTTCCAGCTTATTCAGTTTGCTTACTTCCTAGTCTCTAGTGCTTATTAGGTTTAGCTTCAAGGTTGTTTTAGCTTATTTGCCTTTCCTTTAGCTTATTAAATCCAAAAAGCCAAAACAGTTTTGCTCATAAGTCATAAGTTAGATTTCTTTTAAACTGTCACTTTTTCTAAGCTTATTTCTAGCTTATTTTTCAGTTTTGTCAAAAGTTCATTTATTAAAGTTGTTAGTTTTAGCTTTGTAGCTTAAGCTTTTTCAAAAAAGAAAACTAGAAAAAAAAATGTTTAGTCAAAAAGAAAGGCCATAGGTTTCGAACCTGTGACCTCCCCCTTTCATAGCATACGTCTTAGCACACACACTCATCACCATCTGCCCTGGGGTCTTTTTCATTCATTTCTTTGCACCATTAAATTGTCATGGTCATTCTTAGTTTTTAGCTTATAGTGCTTATTTGTTTTTTTACAGCTTATTCGGGTTAGCTTATTTTCCCATTTTATTTTTCTTAAGTTTTAGACAGATAAAAGTACTTTTCATAATTTTTCTAGAGTTTTAATAATTAGTTTACTATTTTTAATATTTAATTTAGATTAAAACTGTTTTTAATTCATAATAAATAAAATAAAAGTCAAAAAAATATAATTCTTTTTTCTAAAATTATTTTTAGTCATTTAAGATTTATAAAAAATGAAAAAACATTTTGAAGGTTAAATTTTGATAATTGGGGTTTTAAATAGCGTTTTTTAGGATTTCTATTAACGTTTTTAGGTCAAATTTTTAATTGCTTTAATTATTGCTTGCCTTTACATGTTTTATGCATTTTCATTAGTAGAATTAGAAATCAAAATAAAAATCTCTTAAACCATAGCGAATTTTGGGGTCGACATTGTGATGGGTTTTGAGGATTAAAGATGAAATTGAGTTAGGGTTTATGATTAGAGAGTATATCAAGGTGTAAAATCGATTGAATGAGTGATTGAAACCCTTAATCGAAGTATTTATGAAATCACCCTCAACAACATTAACTTAACCAGCAGTAGTAAGTTAAGTCTGGCAGCATTAACTTAACCAGCAGTAGTAAGTTTTATGCCTAGCAGCATTAACTAATACTAGCAGCAGTAAGTTTAAGCTTAGAAGCATTAACTAATACTAGCAGCAGTAAGTTTAAGCTTAGCAGCATTAACTTTGATACACCAGCATTAACTCCAATTTCATTCCAAAAAGCATTTCCATCATGAATTTTGACTCTCACAAGCTCTCTTTCTGTTTTTAATCTTACAATATCTCTCATTTCTTTTTCTCACCAATTCACTCTATCTGTTTTTATATCACACAACTCTCTTTCTGTTTTTCAGCTCACTATATCTCTCATTTCTTTTTGTCACCAATTCACTCTATCTGTTTTTATATCACAAATCAAGAGCCCTTTCAGACAGTTTGGTACAAAATTCTATCAATTCCTTTAGTTTCATGTTGTCCTCCCCACTTCCAAGTGTGTTAACTCTTGAGAGAGGTGGATTATTGGACTGTTTAGATGCAGCCTCAAACCTAATTTGAGCTTCTACACCCCCCAATATGGTATCTTGGCACTTGGGACCACTACCTGAATCAGTTCCCTGAGGAAAAGACTCATTAAGTGTTGCCATGGATTGGGTCCTATTTATGTTACCACTGTCTTGTTCTGCTCTAAGCTAGAAGCAGTAGTGGCAGCCATTTCCATTCTGTCTTCTCACTCCTTAATGACAGTCTCATCTGCTACAAGGGGAATAGGTCTACTAGACTGAGATATCTCAGTGGGCCTTTTGGCTTTCCTAGGTTTTTGAGTCTTTTTAGGTTAAGATAATGATGGAACAATGATTGGTTCAAGATTAGATAGTGAAGCAGTTGTGGATGTGTGTTGGGGTTCAGTAGGATTTCTTGACCCTTCACCCACTTCTGCTTGTTGTTATGCAGCATTTCCATTTCATTACAAGCATCCTTTATGTTTAATCAGCTTCATAGTAACACAAATAACCTCCCCTCAATCAATACTTCAGAGGTTAAGCATTCTAATACTTGCAATCAGATATTGAAATCTGCTAACATCAAATGCCTTTGTGAGTAAATCTGCAACATTATGATTTGTGTGAATCTTTATCATTTGAATAAGCTTCTTTTCATTAGAATCTCTGATAAAGTGAAGTGAAATACTAGATTCTTTACAATGCAAATAGTACTCTCATTGTCAATGAAAATCTTGGTATTCATAAAGTTGTATCCATAATCAAGTAATTGATTTTGGATCCACAACACCTGTTCACAACAACGATCTCCTTCGAGCATGCCTACATAATGGTTTTACCGAATTGCATCAACTCGATACCTTCTACAATGGTTTAAACCTAATTGATCAAGATTCTTTGAATTCTGCCGCCGGTGGCAATCTTTTGGAAAGAAGTGCACAAGATGTGTTGAAAATTATTGAAAATAAATTAAAAGTTCATAATTCAAGAAACAAACCGATTGTTTCTCAAGTAAAAGAAAGTAATGTTGATTCTTTAGAGATAGCCAGTGCCGTAGCCAGTGTCGTGACTAGTTCCATGACCGCGATGTTTAAACAACATCAAGTAACCCTAGATCCAGCTTCCGTAAAAGCTGTTGAGGAATCTTGTGTTACTTGTGGCGGTGCTCATTCTTACCAACAGTGTTCTGCCACCGACGGCAACACTTTTTCGGGCTATCAAGACAATATTCAAGGATATGTTTCAACAGCCGCAGTGAACTACAATCAGAGAAATACCGGTTATTGTCCCTAGAGTGTAGCTAATCAGTTTTGACCACCCGGTTTTACTCAAATGAATGTGCAAAATCAAGGGTTTAACCAGAACTGAGGAAATAATTTCAATCAAGGTAACCAGAATTATCAAACTCCACCTCAAGTTGGACCTTCAAACGATCTCTCGAGCTACATGAAGACAAATGACGTTAATATGAAAATAATGCAAAATCAAACAACCAACATGAGGACGGAATTAAAGAAAGAGATGGATAATACGTTGACTAGACAAAACAATGCGTTCAAGAATGAGTTAAAGAATGATATTAAGAACATGATGAGTAGTTTTTTTCAAATGAATACCGCTTCTTCTTCGGGCTCGGGTTCACTTCCTAGCAACTCTTTGCTATACCCGAGAGGTGAAGTGAAAGTAATCCACCGACAGCGGTTTTTTCTTATGATTGGACCTCAAATTACTCTCTTTCGCTCCTCTTTCCAAGGTGGTGGAACGGGAACTCGAGGTGACAAAGGATACGGTGCAACCGAGTACCGAAAACATCCAACCTCTGGTATTCCTAATTCAAGCTCCATTTGATGAGCCCGTTGTTGCTCCTAATCCTAAACTGTCTATACCTTATCCTTCACGAGCCAACAAACAAAAGCTCTGTTAAAAAGATGATATTCTAGCTTCAAAATTTGTTGAAATCTTTAGGGAATTACATTTCGAGCTTAGTTTCGTAGATGCTCTTCTTCATATGCCAAAATTTGCTTTAATGTTTAAAAGTCTCCTAAATAACAAAGAAAAATTATTTGACTTAGTCAAAACACCGGTGAATGAGAATTGTTCGGCGGTTATCCTAAAAAAGTTGCCCGAAAAACTTGGAGACCCTATCAAGTTTCTTATACCTTGTGATTTTCAGGGAATAGTTGAATGCTCAGCCTTGGCCGATCTTGGTGCAAGCATCTATCTTATACCTCTTTCCATATGGAAAAAGCTTTCTCTTCCCGAACTTACCTCCACTCGAATGAATCTCAAGCTTACGGACCGATCAATTACTCGACCAAAAGGTATCGCCGAAGATGTCTTCGTTAAAGTGGGGAAGTTCCATTATCCGGCTGATTTCGTAGTCGTTGATTACGATGCAGATCCGCGGGTTCCTCTTATTCTCGGTAGACCTTTTCTAAGGACGGCTCGAGCGTTAATTGATGTTTACGGTGAAGCAATATCTCTTTGATTTAATGATGAAGCCATAACTTTTAATGTTGGTAAAACTTTGAGATACTCCTACAATAATTCTGAATCGGTTAATCGAATCGATGTCATCGACGTTTCATGTGAGGAGTATGCTCAAGAAGTTCTCGGATTTTCAGATAGTTCTACGAGTGGCAATCCCATTCCGTCTTTAGATCCTATCCTTTCTACTTCTTTCCCCTCCCTCACTCCTTTTGAAGGAGGTGACTTCATTTTGGAAGAAATCAAAGCTTGTCTTACAAATGATTCAATTCCACCAGGAATTGATGATGCTGAATTTGATCCAGAGGGAGACCTTCTTCTACTCGAGAAGTTATTAAATGATGATCCATCATCTCCTCTCCTTCCAAAGGAACTTCATTTTGAGGAACTTAAAATGATTAAATCTTCTATTGATGATCCTCCGGAGCTCGAGCTCAAGGATTTACCATCTCATCTTAAATATGCGTTTTTAGAAGGAACCTATAAATTACCCGTCATAATTTCTAAGGAATTAAAAAATGAAGAAAAAGCCGCCCTTTTAAAGGTTCTTAAGTCACACAAACAGGCCATCGCATGGAAAATCTCTGACATTAAGGGTATCGACCATAGTTTTTGTACTCATAAGATCTTAATGGAAGACGACTTCAAACCGGCGGTTCAACATCAAAGAAGGGTAAATCCAAAAATTCATGAGGTTATCAAAAAGGAAGTTATCAAACTCCTTGATGCCGGATTGATTTACCCTATCTCTGAAAGTTAGTGGGTGAGTCCCGTTCATTGTGTGCCTAAGAAGGGTGGTATAACCGTTGTTAAAAATGAAGATAATGAGTTGATTCCTATGAGACTAGTTACCGAATGGCGTGTTTATATTGATTACCATAAGCTTAATGATGCGACTCGTAAAGATCATTTCCCGTTGTCGTTTATGGATCAAATGCTCGAACGACTCGCGAGAAATGAATACTATTGTTTTCTAGATGGTTTTTCCGGATATTTTCAAATACCTATTGACCTGAAAGATCAAGATAAGACCAACTTCACTTGCCCTTATGGGACGTTTGCCTACCGACGTATGCCTTTTGGTTTATGTAATGCTCCGGGCACGTTCTAAAGGTGCATGATGGATATTTTCCACGACATGATCGAGGAAACAATGGAGGTCTTTATGGATGATTTCTCTGTCTTCGAGGTCGACAAAGCTAAAGTTGATGTTATAGCTAAACTCCCTCATCCGACTACCGTCAAAGTCATTCGAAGTTTTTAGGTCACGCCGGGTTCTATCGTCGATTTATCCAAGATTTTTCTAAAATCGTCCGGCCAATAACCCACCTTCTTGAAAAAGAAACCCCGTTTGTTTTCCCGAAAGAATGTATTGAAGTGTTTAATTTACTTAAGAAAAAGTTAACCGAAGCCCCGATTTTAGTTGTCCCCGATTGGGACCTACCATTTGAAATTATGTGCGACGCTAGTGATTACGCATTAGGTGCAGTCTTGGGGCAACGAAAGACCAAACGATTTCAGCCTATACACTATGATAGTAAGACCATGATGGATGCTCAAGCACGTTACATTACTACGGAAAAAGAATTATTAGCCGTAGTATATGCTTTCGAGAAATTCCGGCCTTACTTAGTCTTATCAAAGACCATAGTGTATACGGACCACTCAGCTCTTAAGTATCTTCTTGCTAAACAAGATCCTAAGCCGAGATTGCTCTGGTGGATTCTCCTACTCCAAGAATTCGATATTATTATTCGTGATAAAAAAGGAGCGGAGAATCTCGCGGCCGACCACTTATCAAGACTAGAAAATCCCCATCAAAGTGATCTTGAGAAAAAGGAAATTACGGAAACATTTCCTCTCGAGACACTTGGGATGGTTACCTTTCGTGGTGATTCGAGTACCCCGTGGTTTGCCGACATTGCAAATTATCATGCGGGGAATTTTATTGTGAAAGGGATGTCGTCCCAACAAAAGAAAAAATTCTTTAAGGATGTTAAGCATTATTTTTGGGATGACCCCTACTTGTTTAAGATTTATGCGAATCAAATGATTAGGCGATGTGTTTACGGCCAAGAAGCCGTTGATATCCTCATGGCTTGCCATAATGGACCCACCGTGGGACATCATGGTGCCAACTACACCACTAAAAAAGTCTTTGATTCCGGTTTCTATTGGCCTACTATTTATCGAGATGCCCATGACTTGGTACACGGTGTAATGCTTGTCAACGTCAAGACAAAATCTCGCAACGTGATGAAATGCCTCAAAATGCAATTCAAGTTT
>BQNB010165399.1:0-11333 GCA_026074375.1 Tanacetum coccineum | reverse complement strand
TCATTGTTTCTTCTTTCTTCATTTCGTCTAATAGGTTTTGTAATCTTCAAATCTGTAATTCCCAACACAAAGGGAACAAAGAAAAGATAAACTAAAGAAAGCTAATAAAAATAAAATAAAATCTCACTTGAAATGAGTCAAGCGAGTAGACCTAAGCTAGATAAAGTTTGAAACTTAACTATTCCCCACGAGGCGGCACCAAAAACTTGATGTGCAGTCATCGTTAGACTTCAACAAGAAGTTTTACAACTCCCTAGGCAGAGCACCTAACCGTTGTAGTGTAGTAAGGCAAGACTCAGGGGTTTTTATCGTTCTCTAGGGGAATAGGTTGGGAAGGCTCAAACAAAATATAACAGAGGTCTAATGGGTGAGAGAAGATTATTTTTATGTTTTTATATTTTATAGAAAGCAGATCAAATTCAGGTTTTAGTGGTTGGTTTGGTTTTAACTAATTAAACTAAATATAAATCTAAACTACTTTGGTGATAACTATATTATAAACGAATGTATTTACTTAATCATGCACTACTTCTTGGTTTGCTTCTCCTAATTTTGTTGCTTTGTCACATTTGTGATGATTTGTATAAGGTTTTCCTAAGTCATGAACGAATTACACGAAAACGATGTCTACGTAATATTTCGTTAAGGCAACGCAAAAGTAAAGTAGTATGAAGACTGTTACTAGGCCCCTAAGAGTATATTACGTGCATTTAAAACACTTAAGAGGAATCAACCATATTAATGGTAAGGTAGTATGAAGACTGTTACCGATGGTATCTTTTATACACACTCGCGTTTTCTTAGACGTCTATGCCAATTTAATATTTTATGGCTAGTTTTTTAAAGCCTAACGCGCACATCCATCACAAGAAGCAACATTAAAAGGATCTACAAACTAAGTTTCATGCAATCATAAGTAAATACTAAAGGATCTAGCCTAGCATGTTAAATAGGGGTGAGCATGGTGCGGTTTGGTGCGGTTTTTGACTAAAACCGAACCGCAACTGCACTTGCGGTTTCTTTAAAAATAGAAACCGAACCGCACCACGGTTTGTGGTTTTGGTTTTACGGTTTTTGCGGGTTTGTGGTTTTTAACCCCACCGCAACATCACGTGCGGCTTTTGGTTTAAAATGTCGGTTTTTTCGGTTATAACAACGCATATATTTAATGTAAACACACACATCACTTATACCTTATAAGAATATTAATGATAATGTGAAATAGAAGCCTTATAACACATATAAAATAATCAATGTGTCATTTTTCGATTTTAAATAATCAATGTGCGGTCGGTTTTACGGGTAAAACCGCAACCGCACCGTATTTGCGGTTTTTCTTTTTTCTTAAAACCGATCCACCAGTTTTTGTCATGGTGTGTTTTTTTATGGTGTGACTTTTTGTGGTTTTTGCGGCTTTGCGGTTTGCGGTGCGGTTTCTGCTCACCCCTATAAAAGGGTATGCTTTTATTAGTCAACCTCTGACAAAGTTGTTGAAGAAAAATGCTTTTGTGTAGACTGAGGAAGCACAATATGCATTTTTACATCTCAAAGAAGCCATGGTGAATGCTCCTGTTCTAAAGTTGCCTAATTTTGATGAAGAGTTTGTAGTGGAAACTAATGCATCAGGGGAAGGTATTGGGGCTGTATTGCAGCAAGCAGACCATCATATTACTTATTATAGTATAACATTAGCTTACAGGCATCACAGTTTATCTACTTATGAAAAAGAATTGCTAGCAATCATTCATGCATTACATAAGTGGAGGGGGTATTTGTTGGACATGCATTTCATTATCAAGACTAACCATTTCAGTTTGAAGTACTTGCTTGAGCAGAGAATCACTACACCAACTCAGATGAAATGTTTACCCAAACTTATAGGATTTAATTATGATATTATGTACAAGAAAGGGAGTGAGAATGGGATTGTAGATGCTCACTCTACAGTAAAAATAGGCAGTTAATTGTTACAAATGATTCTTACTTATGTGTCTGCTGAATTGCTACCTAAGATAGTGGAGAGTTGGTCCATTGATCCATTCCTCATAACTTTGATTGACAATTTGAAGGCTGGGAAACCTATTTCCAAACACTATTCTTGGTCTAATTAGCAACTTAGAAGAAAAGGGAAGTTGGTAATAGGCAATGACCCTAAACTCAGATTTTCCTTATTAAACCATTTTCATTGTGATTCTACTGGTGGCCAGTCTGGCATTGCTGCTACTACTCAGAGAATTCAGTGTTTTTGCTATTGAAGGAAGTTAAAGAAGCAAGTAAAGGAACTTGTGTCCATGTGTGGTGTTTGTCAGAGTAGTAAAGCCGATCTCTCTGCTTATCCTAGATTACACTTTAACCTCTTCCCATCCCTACTCTCATTTGGTCAAAGATTTCTATGGATTTTGTAGAAGGCTTGTCTAATTCTAGTAGAAAAATAGTCATTATGGTGGTAGTGGACAGATTGTCTAAGTATAATCACTTCATGGCTTTAAGCCATCCTTTCACTGATATACAAGTTGCTCAGTTATTCCTAGACAATGTTTACAAGTTACATAGGCTTCGAAAGGTTATTGTCAGTGATATGGACAATATCTTTCTTAGCTTATTTTGGAAGGAGTTTTTCAAGATGTTACAAGTTAGCCTGCATTTTTTCAACTGTTATCCCCACAAAAATAAAAATGGACAAAAATATAAGTGGTCAAATATGCCTTGAGAGTTATCTTAGTGGTATGACTGGGGAACAATCCTAAAAATGTAGGCAAAATGGTTATCTCTGCAGAATATTGGTTACACACCAACTTTTATACATCCATTAATACTACACCCTTTAAAGCAGTCTATGGTCAGCCACATCAAAGAGCCATCTCCAGCTTTGAAACTAATAGAATTCAAAGGAACAATACCACTTGAATGGAGCTGGAAAATAGTACCAACAATGTGAGCCCATAAGCCATTTGTTTGACATCCTTTAAGATCAATGCCCGCTTCATCACCATGTATAGATTTCACAACATTCACCTAAAGGGCAGTAGGATTTTTTAGGAGATGCCATCTTCATTTTTGAAGTAACAAAGCATTAAAGGCCTTGAGACTACCCACACCTAAGCCTCCTTTATCAAGAGAAGCAAGAATATTAGACCATTTAATCCAAGAGAGCTTCTTTTTGTCACCGGTTGCACCCCAGAAAAAAGAGCCACGAAGACTTTTGAGTTATTTAGTAACAACTTCCGGAGCTTTGAAAATAGACAAATAGTAAATACCTTGACTTCCAAGGACCGCTTTGATAAGAGTAAGGTGACCACCTGAAGATAATAGATTTGATTTCCAACTCGACAATCTAGCGTTAAAATGATCAATAAGAATAATCCAATTTGAAATACGACCCATATTCGACCCAATAGGCAAGCCAATATAAGAAATAGGAAAGGAGCTAGAGGAACAACCGTACCTTCAGCCATATGGATAACTTCATTCGAAGAGACCCCCACACCATAAAGATTGGACTTGTTGATATTGATTTTAAGCCCAGAAGCAAGGAAAAATACATCGAGGATACGAATGATATTGTACATGTCACTTTGATGCCACTCGGAGAATATAATAACATTATCCGCATAAAATAAATACGATAAATGTAGACTAGGGGAGCCAATTTTAATACCTCGAAACAAGTTAGCAGCTATCCCATCTTTAAGCATGATATTAAGACCTTCCATAACAATAATAAAGATGAAATGAGACAAAGGATCACCTTGCCTTAATCCTCTCTTTAAAGAGAATTCTGAGGTGGGACTCCCATTAACGAGGATAGAGGCCCTAGAAGATGAAAGACCAGCCTTGATCCAACGACGCCATTGAGAGCTAAGGTTGTATGCATGCTTCCTTATACACAATTTTGATAACCTTATTTTTATCAAAATATTTATACCTTTAAAAAGAAGTCATTTTCCATCTAAGTATGAAATCACTTAAGTTTGTTTTTTACTCTAAGACAGTCTTAGGTGAATTGCAAAACAAGGTGATACAACAATCGTATGGTCAAACCTGAGACTATATAATTACTGATTTTGTATTGGACGACTTATATCGAGTATGGTTGTTCATAACTTCGACTCGAGGCATAAGATGGGGTTAAACATGCTACTTGACATTGTAATTCTTGATTATGATGCCTTGTGCCCCATACAGGCTAAAAGTTGCTCAGGTTGGCAATTATCTCTCGCAAATTACCTTTTGAGTTTATCATTTCTAGTAGATCGACTGCATTAATGGTAGAACGTCAAGTTGGATCTTAGACCCTTGTAATGATTAATTGTTTATTCATATAAACATGGGTAGTTAATTTTTAAGGGATGGATTATCGAAAATACTGAAAATGAACTTTGCAAGTTCTTTTAATGTATTAATGCAACGATACCGTAAACAAAAGTTTGTTCTTACTTATGAAAGACAAACTGTGTCTAATTTTCCTAAGGAAAAGAAAGACTATTTTCTATACTTTTTACTTATGGAAAAAGTTATAATAGGAATGAAAGAATTATTCTAAATTCTATTCGAACTCATGCCAAACTTACATGTTATGTAAATTGGAATTCTTATTCTTTCAAGATTGATTCAATATCCTTATTTGGTTTTGAAATCTTTGAATCATAATAAGAAACTTGGATAACTAGAGAACTTGTGTCTATAGCTACCAAGATTAAAATATTTTGTTGTAAACAAGACATATTTATGAGGTTTGATTGAAAGACATAAATGTCACCACAATACTAGAAAAGGCAATAACTACAGAACTCGTGTCTATAGCTATTTCCTTAAACTAGTAAGAGACGATGCACACCCTTGAGGTAAAGTGAGCGGATAAAGGAGGAATTGCATGCCAATTTTTCAAGTTAATAAAATAGTTAAGATGGCTAGAACTTGAACACACTTCCTTGAGTATCTAAGCACATTAGCAATAACGAGTAGACATTCAATAAATAGAAAGATAAATTGTAAATTACTTTCAATAGTGAAGAAGCACTCACACTGTTGTCAGATCTAGCGGGAGTAATGCATTTTATTCATATAGGACAAAATTGAAATGTTGTCAAATTCAGTGGGAGTTATGAGTTGTTTCCTCATAGACATCTAACTTTATTTCTGGCGTGGCTTGAAATAATAAATTACTTTCCAAGTGTGAAACATCTTTATATAGTAAGAATTACCGCATATTATCTTTGATAACTTGTTGCCTTTGAGATGTCGCTTCTGTTTAATGTTATCTTTGATAGTTATGTACGATTAATTATTAATAGATGGAGTTTTATATACAATAGCTATAAGCTTGACACTACCATATTGTCGATACAAACAAACAAACTAACTAGTGTAGTGTTGTTTTATGCAAAGAAGTTGTACCCTACACAAGTGGGAGAAATCTTTATTGTGTGCAAGAAACAACTTAGAATAATATGACTAAGGTTTCCCTTGACTGCAAAGTAAAAAAACTATTAATCTGTTAGGACTCCTACACATTTAATGTATGTAGCCCTATTAAGAAAATATGTCAAGATAAAAAGTTAAGCTACATGATTATGTTTTATTAGAAATCATAAACATGGAGTTTGAAATTAACTTCAAATTACTATTGAGGCCATGTATAGGCACTCATTTTTACTTTAGTTTAACAATTGTTATGTCTTCTGGTTAAAGACATGTACATTAAGTCCTTTACTCATGAAAAGACTTATAACGTAAAGTAGAAAAGGTTAACTTGTTATGTCTTCAAGATTAAGATATGTACATGAAGTATTTGACTTGGTCAAATCACCCCTAAGGTTACTTTTACCAAGCCCAAGTAGCCCATATAAATTTACCTTAACATTTGGCACCATCGATATTGCCCGACATCCGAATCTACCTCAAAAGAAGAAAAATCAAAGAAGCATGGTTGACTCGCACCCTATGGAGGAGGGAATTTCATAAGAGCGAGTACAAGGGACGCAGGATTGGAGACTATGGGGGACCCACGAACATGTCTTACAAACGCAAAAAAAAACCCAGTCTCCTTCTCCGGGGCCCTTCATCAAAGAAACATTGAATGTATTAAGAACCATGATCATAAGAACATGACTAGCAAGCCCAAGAGGAAAGCTACACTAAGAAAACGTGCCTATGTCGGATTACTGACAAAGACGTCTCGGTAGGTCGCTAGCCAGAGGATTTTCTGATCGATTCTCTCTAGATTCTTCTGGCACATCTGACACCCACAGACAAACTCACTCTGCTAGTAAAGTTAGAGGACTCCCTCTAGGAACAAAGAACCAACACACTTAAGAAGGTTAAGAAGGCTGGCAGACCGGAGCATAACCAAGGAGAAAGCAAGAAGGGAAAGGTCCAAATCCAGAAAATAAGGTTCGGACCACCCAAAAAAAGAGACCAAGCTCAGTCTCCGAACATGGAGAAGGTTTAGAAGATTGCTTATGAAGGACCTGAATTCACCCTACAAAAGGCCTAAACCCACTCCTTTTACCCAAAGAATCACTCATTTTAAATACCATCGAAGGGCTAAGCTCCCTTGGAACATCAGGGTATATAAAGGAAATAAAGATCTGGAGGATCATCTAGGTATCTTCTCGGCGACGGCCGGACCGAACAAGGAATGAATGGCGATGGCCATATGGTTGCAAAATGTTTTGTCAAACCCTGGAGGAGCGGCACGAAACTGGGTTTGACGTCTTAGACCTAGATTGTAGACAGCTTCGAGGAATAGTCAGAATTTTGGAAGAATTTTCGCCACAAAAAAAAGGTATGCTTAAAGACCTCACAGAAATTCACGGCACTCAAGGGAGACAGTATGAGTGTTTTGCAAAGATTTCTTGGATCGTTTCTATCCAAAAGCTCACACATAAAGGGAGTTCCTCCGGTTCTCTGTATCTCAGCTTTTATGCATGGTCATGGTCATCCGGAATTAGCCAATAAGCTCAACGATAGAATACCCAAGACGGTAGACGAAATGTTCGAAAGAGTCAGGGCCTTCATTAGAGGATAAGTGGCCGATGGGTCAGCAGAGATGGTCCGTCCTTCTCAAAGGGACAAAGGGTATGTTCGTCCGGCATGGACCAGAGGTCCTGATCCGCTCAGACTATACCTTAAAATACATATAATATAATAAAATATCAAATATATAGTAAGAATGGTCTATACATAAGCAGAGTCAATGATACGAAGAAGTAGTATAGAGCTTTCCCGGGTGTAAAGATCACCAAACGAGGCGGGATGTGGTAAAGCGATCCGAATGAATTGTTGATTTTGAAATTGAGAAAACAAATGCTTTTGATTTTTAACTCAGATAAACTAAATTAATATTAAAGGAAAAACTTAAATAATTATTCTACGGGATAACAAGCAGTGGGAAAATGGGAATCTTACATATACTACGGGGAACAAAAAATAGTTTCGGATAAATCCTAAACTACGGGGGCATAAATAATGGCAATGAAGATCCTAAGAAATCTACGGGGAACGTAATTAGGCTAAAAAAAATACTTAACTAAAATAATTAACACTAATAAGCTAAATTAAACATGCAATTATAGACTACCGGGAATTAAATCGCAAGCTAAAACTAAAAATTATAAAAATAAGTCATATAAAATTACTTTTTAAAATTTAAATAAATTAAAAATATTTCTAACTTAAAAGAAAAATGTCATGAAAAAAATTTCAAATTCGGAGTTAAAAAAGCGAACAAACGGTAAGAAGAAGAAGAAAAGATTAAGAGAAACGAAAAATCCGGGCTCGTAAACGGGCCCGGAACTGAATTTTAAGCAAAAATTACCCTACACAAGTTTTATTAATTTTCCTACAAACGATTTGATTAAAGAAAATTTTCTAAAAAAGAAAAATAATTTTTTGTTAATTTTTGTATTTTTTATGATTTTTTTAAATATTAAATACTAATTAAAACAAAGAAAATAAAAAATAAAAGTCTAAAAATTCTAAAAAAATCAGATTAAATAAAGAAAAAGTTAACAAAACTAAAAATGTAAAAATGCCCAAAAGTTACTGTAGCAATTAAAAGTAATTAAACTAATTAAAAACTTAACCTAAAATTAATTAAATTAAAATTAATAAAATAACTAAAGCTAACTGTTGTTTAAAACTAAAGGGAACTACAGTTGAAAGGACAAAAGGACTGACGGGGTAACAAGCTAACTAACAAAGGGGACTAACAATGCTAACTGTAAAAGAAGAAATTACACAAATGGTCCCTGAAGTGGACCCCGATTAACAAATTAAGTCCAAAAGGCTTATTAAGCAAAAGCTAAAGAAGCAAAGTTGTAAAGGGGATTCAGCTTATCATTTTCTAAAAAAGGGACAAGTGCTGAATTGGGCTGAATAAGCCAAGAAAATGAGCTTTTGGTCTGACAGACATAAGTTATAAGCTTATTTGGCTGTTTCTTGGGGCTCTCCTAAAAGCTCAAAGTAAGAGGCTGGGAATTTTGATTTAGATACTTAAAACTAAAGCTTTTGCCTATCTATATTAACTAAATTACAAAATAAGACCCCTTATATAAGCTAAACAGAAATAATCTATATTGAAACCTTATAATCTAAACGGCAGAAGAAATTTTGGGTCTTTAAGCCTAAATTAAACTATGCTAAAGGCAGAATTAAGCTATGGTCTTTTGGGGGCTTAAAGAACAATTAATAAGCTACAAATAAAAGCTAAAAGATACTAGGGTCTAGTAGAGAAATAAGCTGGAAAAGATGGCTGAGTCTAGGTGCTCAGCACCAGGGGAAAAACAGCAGTGGTGTAGGGGCTTATTTGGGCTTATGAAAATAAGCCCAAAAATAAGTTTTACCCAAAAGAAATCCCAAACAGATTAGGAAGGGTCTCCAATAAGCTTGTATTCAAAATATGAAGTGCTAGGAAACAATTAAACCTGCTGATTTTTGGCTTAAAAATCAAGGGTTTTAGAAAAAATTGCAAAGACCAAACTTTGACTAACTTGGTCAAATTAACAAGGACAGAACATATGGCTTTTAAAAGGCTTTTTTGTGACTTAAAAGAGCTCAAAGATGGTGAAGCTTAAGCTGTCTAAGCAGCTTAAGCTTTAAAGCTTAATTTTCTTGTAAGATTTTGACACAAAGGTGAGGTTTAACTAAAACCTTAATTTTAAACTAAAAGGTATGCTTTCTTTGGTCTTAATTATGCACACACACTCAGCCAAAAGTGGCTAAGTGTTTGTGACCCATACCACCCCAAATTTGACCCATTTTCGGGTTTTCCCAAACACCCTTTTAAGTAAACCAAAAATTCTTTTAAACTTGAATTAACTAAAAAACAACAATGTAAGTCAATCTTAGCTATAGAAGGATTACAAAGAGGCAAGTAAGCACAATTTTTAAGGATTAAGAATGGAGTTATAAGATGAATAAAATTGAAAAACAAGAAACTCAAGATTAACTTCGAACTTGCATTAATTTGTTTTACAAAAATAGTATACATTTTATCATACAACAATGTTACAATAAAAAGTAAGCTGGAAGCTTAAGCTACAATTTTTAAGAAAAAGTTAAGTAAAAAAAAATGCTAAGTAAACTAGTATGTTTCGTCTTTGTGCTTTCTCCAATTTATAGAAGCTTCCTTTTCTTCTCTTTGTGTTTCTTGTGTGAGGAGAAGCTTCAGCAACAAATCCTAGCCATTGATGAAGTTTTGTGTTACTTTTAAAACCATATCCACCATTGATGGTGCTTCGGGTTTGGGAAGATTGCCAAGGTGGCATCTTTTAGGGTTAGTGGGTGGTGGGAATGGGTTTAACCGGGTAAACGAGTGTGTGGGTAAAGGAATGGGGTGTAACTCGTGAGTTTGAGGGGATAGAGAGAGTTGGCGGGAAAGCTTTGGGAAGGGGGCGGTTATTGGTTACAGGTTTAAAACTTTTATTTGCCCAAAAAGAGACCCTCGGGTTTCATTTACTTGCCATTTCGTGTTTCTTTTCTTTTTAGTTATAAAACGAGTTTAAACAATGGCAAAACTACCCCTTGTGTTTTAAAAACAAAGAACTAAAGAAAGAATGGTGTATTGGCAGTTTCAGCCCTTGGTGTTTTACAAGGAAAAATACTTTGTAAAATTGCAATTTTAGTCCTTCATTTAATTTAAAACACTTTTCTTTTATAAAACAATTTTCAGAATTGACAATTTAAGTCCCTAAGGTTTTATAAAAAAATTGTTTTGGGCCAGTATTGGGCTTGGGTTTGTGAATTGGGCTTTTGGGCTTGCATTGGGCCCAATTGAGTGTGTCTGGGCCCAATAAGGTTTAGGCTTATGTTATTGGGCTTTTTAAGGCCCAATAAGGTTTGGGTGGGTTTTGTGTGTACAATGGCTGAGATTGGCTTGTTCAAGGGCTAGGATCGGGCCTTCAAAGTCTTCATAGTCTCTGTCAATTGCACACAAATGGGCTGTTGTCATTGATTGAGGGCCCATTTGGTCTTCACAGTCTTCATTAATATACTATTGGGCTTTCCCGGCCCATCAGATGGGTTGAGATTGCATCCAATAGTATTCTTCAATTACGGCTCCGGTTTTGACTGTTAATTTGTTGAGTTGACTTTGACTTTGACTTTTCTGGTCTTTGGCTTTGATTTGGCTTTGTCCTTCACAGCTTTTCCATTCCGAGTCCGGTTTTGTTGTTTTGGCTTTGTTTTTCGTCCTTTTCTTGGTTATCCGTTCCTGCACAATACATTTAGCAAAACAAGCGTATCTTTGGCATTTTAAGTCCGTTTTTGGTTATTTCAGCTCGTTTTTAAAGGTAAAAGGTATGTGTATTTAAGCACATACCAAAATCCCCCATACTAAGGTATTGCCGTGTCCTCACGCAATGCTATGAAGTAAGCATTTACGAAAACTAAGACTCTTGACCCCCTCCGACTAATAACTTTGAAAAGTAGCAAAGTGTTTGTCAAAGGAAAGAATCAATAGCTTCGACAAATCCCGATTAACACCATTATTTTGTATGTACATTGACTACTCTAATTTTTTTTTTTTTTTTTTTTTTTTTTTGATTTTTCATTTTTTTTGAATGGTTTGTCTTTCTTATTTAACTCACAATGGGATCATAGAGTGAGAAACGTCCATACGGATGTCCTTACGGAAAATTTCATCGTCCCCGATTTTTCACTAGTCTTAAGCCAAGCAATTAAACGAGATCATTGTCGATATAAGTTTAGGTGTAAAGCCCTCATACTTATGACTTGTGAAGCCCTCATACAGACAAATAAATATGCGGTTTAGTGATCCAATCAAACATTTTTATACATATTTTAAGCAATCATCAGGTAAAAAATGTACA
>BQNB010165398.1:2456-14227 GCA_026074375.1 Tanacetum coccineum | reverse complement strand
TTGGTGTTGGTGTTGGTGTTATGCAGATGTGGCGCTGATGTGGCACCCAAAAAATAATGTTACCGTGTTACGACACCTGAGGCTCTAAGCTTAGGTACATGACAACAGATTTTTGTATTATGTTGTTTGATGCGTCAATGACAAAGATATACGCGAATGTGTCGTATAAGCTCATAGTAGGATTAAAGAATTTGTGTCCCTTACCAATCTCAAGAACGCTCTTATGAACGAAGGTTTCGTGGACTTGAATGTAAGTTACTTAGGGGAATTGTGGGTTCTCTTAGAATTTTCCTCTGTGAAATCGAAAGAGGCATTCCGCGATAATGTGGGAGTTAGCTCTTGGTTCTCGGAAATTCGCCAAGCTTCTTTCGATATCAATCCTGATGGTCGCATTGTGTGGGTAGAAATTGAAGGTGTTCCATTGAAACTATGGACTTTGAACACTTTCAAAAGAATTGTCACCAGGTGGGGGAACTTAATCGACACTAATGACTCTGATGGGAATTGTTTCCACTCGAAACGATTATGTTTGTTCACTAAGTCCATCTCAAATATTTATGAAAACTTCAAGATCATTTTCCGTGGAAAAGTGTATTGGATTCGTGCTAAGGAGGTCCCTGGTTGGACCCCTGACCTGGTGGAGGACTCGGATGAGGAGGAATTATCTGATGACGATTCATTAGAAGAAGGAATGAAGAACCTTGAATCTGAGAATGATTGTAGCAACTCGTTCGAAGTTCCAGATACGGTTTTTGAAAATGAAGGTGGTTCAAAAAAGGACTCATCTGTGGATCCTTTTGGGCTATACCCTTTGCTTAACAAAAAGACAAAGGATCAAAAACATAAGGAGAGTGGTACAAATTCTAGTCCCAAATTCCCACCGGGTTTTACACCTAATAACGACAATGATGATACAGGGGATAAGAAGTCTGTTAATGACTTTGAAGAGGAGAAGCTCAACGAAGACGATGGAGATTCTAACAATTCCAACCTCAAAGAAAATGTAGATGAATCCGCAAGTTTCGGTCGTTTTAAGAAATCAGTGGCACCGAGTTCAGGGGGCTCATTTATGTGTCTTATGGAGGAAGTGGTGAAAGTTGGCCAAACAATGGGCTATAACATGGATGGGGTGATTAACAATCTGTCCGATATCATTGAATCTCAAGGAGCGTCGATTGTAGATCGATGAATTTTTTGTCCCTTAATATACAAGGCCTCGCTCAAAAGGCCAAAAAAGATTGGGCAAAGGAGTTATGTGTGAAGAATAAGGTGAATTTTCTAGCGATTCAAGAAACAAAGATGGAGGAGATTGATCTTTTCAGTGTTCGTCGGTGTTGGGGTAATTCGACTTTTGAGCATCTTCATAGTAATTCGGTAGGCAATTCAGGTGGAATCTTGTGTGTTTGGAATCCCAACATTTTTTGTAAAAAAAGCTTCACTATTTCGGATTTTTTTATCATTATTAGGGGTGTTTGGTTATTGAACGGTATTGACCTCATGATTATTGCGGTCTATGCTCCTCATGATCCGCGTGATAAACGTATGCTTTGGGACTACTTGGCGCATGTTATTAATCAGTGGCAAGGAGAGGTTGTGATTATGGGGGACTTCAATGAGGTTCGCGTCAAATCAGACAGGTTTGGTACTAATTTTAATGTTCTTGGGGCGAATATTTTTAATTCTTTTATTAATTCCACGGGTCTTGAAGAAGTTCATCTTGGAGGCATAGGTAGTGCTTTCACTTGGTGTCATACTCGTGCGACCATAGTAATGACAAGTTGGATAGATTTTTTTTTGTATCTAACGAATTGTTAAATAATTTTCCCTCACAATTAGCGGCATCCTTTGAACAGATTCTTATCCGATCACAGACCGATTCTTCTTCGAGAGATACGGCCCATGATTAGGTCCGTCCATTCCGATTCTTTCCCACCAACTGGTTCCATCCGGGCTTGTAAGTGATTTTGTCCACTTCAACTTGAATTTTGCCTTCTGATTGACTCTAATGGAATGCTTAAACTTGGCGGGTAATTGAAATTCCGAAACTCACATCAAATTTTGGAAAAAAAAAAAAAGAAGTAATTTAAAGAAAACAAAAGTGGAAACAGTTTTCTACTATTACAAATCTTAAAAGAAGTTGAACCCATATAGAATGCGGTTATTTGACAAAGGTACAGTACGAGGTAGAACGTAAAAAAGAATGGAGGTGTTAGCCTGCTCTTCGGTAACATGAACCAAATCATTCCATGGATTTGCTCAAAATGCAAATTCAAATGGTCAATCGAGGCGATGAAAACTCAAATTTTTTCCACGGAATTTTGAATATAAAACGTAATCAAATGAACATCAGGGGTATTACGATTGATGGCGTTTGGAAGGAGCAGCCTAATGATGTCAAACAAGAATTTCTTTCTCATTTTCATGATAGATTCGCTAACCTTCGAGAGGCGTGCAAATGTTGATATGACATTATCCGAAAACTATTCTCTGAAATCAAAGTCAGATACCTCGTGTCAGAAGTTTCTTTTCTAAACAAGAGATTTAAAAAACGTGCAGATTGGCCTGTGGCACAGACAAACCTCGGGCCCTGACGGGTTTTCTTTGGGCTTTTATCGGCATTTTTGGTCTGTTATTGAGCACGATGTTTTATTAGGCTGTAATCATTTCTTCATTCATGGAGAAATTCCTGCCTGTTATTGTAACTCATCATTTATAGCTTTGATCCCAAAGTCCGTACGCTAATTTGGTCAAGGACTTTTAGACCTATTAGCCTCATTGGAAGTATCTACAAGATCATTGCGCAGATTGTCTAATCCGGAGCTGTTAATGTTTCTTTGGACATGTTAAGAAGTGCAATCTGCTTTTATCGCCGAACGACAAATGTTAGACGTTCGTTATTCTTAATGAGATTCTCCAATGGTGTACCAAAAAGAAGAAAGGAAACTCTAATTTTTAAGTCGATTTTTTGGAAAAGGCCCTCGATTTCGATTAGATGGATTTTTTAGATATGTTTCTTTAAAGAGTTCGGAGTTTCAGTGTAATGGCGTAGACTGATTCAAAGATTTCCTAACATCTTTTAAGTTTCTATTCTTACAGATGGATGTCCTACGGAAATATTTCAATTCTAATAAAGTGTTGAAACAAGCGATCCTTTATCCCCTTTCTCTTATCCTCGTGATGAGAGCCTTCATTTATCTTTTCAAAAGGATCGTAAACGCGGGATGTTTAAAGGTATTTGTTGTTATATCACTACCCTTTAATGCTGTCGCATATGTTCTATGCTTATGATGCTTTTCTAGGGGTTGGAGTGACGTAAATATCTCTACTTGATTCACGTTTTGAATCCTTTTTTTTCATGCTTTCGGGCCTTAAGATTAACTTTGAACAAAAGTAAATAAGGGGATTAATGTGGAAAAGTGCTCAGGCATCAAGCGACTGCAAAGTTAGGATGTCTCGTTCTTAAGTTTCCTATTCTAGTATCTTGGGACTAAAGTGGAGGTATCTTTGACCGTGTTCAAGCAGGAGGCAAGAGATAGTTGAAAAAGTGAAGTCTCACTTTTCCAAATGGAAATCTATAACTTTATCTATTGGTGGTCGTTTAACTTGTTGAAATCGGTTTTATGGATCTATTCCAGTCTTTCACATGTCTATTTTCAAATTTCCTTCAAAGGTCTTCATATCTTGGAGTCTAGTTAGAAGTCATTCTTTAATGAACCCCCCCCCATGATCCGGGTAGTAAAGAAGGGGCTTCTTGGGTTAAATGGAACAATGTTTTGACAGACAAAAAACGAGGCGGGCTAGGTGTGTCTAGCTTATTTGCGTTAAATAGAGGCTTGATGATTAAGTGGGTTTGGAAGTTTCTCTCGCAAAAAGACTCTCTTTGAACTAAAGTTATAGTGGCTATTCACGGTGTGGGTGGTAAAATTCATTCGGAATGGACTTCTACTACAAATCATGTGCTTTCGATTTATGAGTTAAGTTCGAATCTCTCCAAAGAAATGTATGTACGTTTTTATTACTGACTCATTAGATGGAACGGGGAGTCCACCAAATTCTGGTTGGATCATTAGCTACAAGGGCTTTGAAAGAATTTCCCAGATTAACGCGCTTGAATCCTCAAAGAATTACGTTTAATTCCAAGATAGGCATACAGTTTGGTCTGCCTCCTTCCGTCGAATTCCTAGAGGGTATCGAGCAAAAATCAATTCGACAGCTGTAGAATTGGTTTCTTTCTGTCACAATCGAGCCTTCGGCTGACAGATGGAAATTAGAATCTGAAGTACGGGTATATTTTCGGTGGCCTCTTGCTCGTAGACGTATCGATGAGATATGCCTCCGAATATTGGAGACGAAACAAGATGGTAAAGTGTGTCCCCCCGAAAAAAATCAACGTTTCTAGACCTGGCGAAAATCAATACCGAATTGCTTTACCTAGCCCGATTCAACATTTCACGTCATGAGGTATTACAAATTAGATATGTCGTAGATCCATTGTGATAATGCAATTGAATCGACGACCTTTGTTTCTTTAGGTGTGATGATTGTTCGGACATTGCTAATAAGGTTTTGAGCTGGTGAACTTGGATCACTGCAAACTTGAACGCATATGAAGAGAGAAAGTCTTGCTTGGTTTCAATTCGTATGGATTCAAACTCAAAAAGATTTCGAAGATGTTTGTATCTATTTGGTGGTACATTTTGGATCTATCGAACAAGCACCTATGGTGATGAAGAAAACCCTTCGAAGTCTGATGTCTTATGTATAATGTCATTGCAAGTTCATATTATTGTGAAAGTATAGGATCTAAAGCCTCGATCGGTATGAACGTAAGGCTCAAAAACCCCTATATTATTGTTTTGTAATCTAGCTCCTTGCTAGTTTTTGTTTCTAATAAAATCGCCGTTCCAATAAATAAATAAAAAAAAAAAAGAAGCTTGAAAGCTTGCACAAAATTTGACTTGTAATCATAAGAGAATCAAGTTTGTTGAATCAAGCCGTTTCGTCATCTCAATATTTTATTTTTCACGTTCACACACCAAAACACTCCTCAAACCCCATATTCGTAGCTTAAGCCGTTTCTCCGTTTCGGGGACCAATCATTTTATTTTCTTTTTCATTTTCCAAACCAACTAATTTTTATTCCTTCAAACAAAAATATAAATAACATAAAAAATATATTAAAAGTATTACGTTTAACTTTGATTAACTTTCGAATATCTTAGATTTGTGACTAACTATATAAACTTCTTAAAGTTTAGGGGCAAAAAATGAAATTCAATATTTTTAAAGGTTTAAAACGAAAAAAAATTACATTAAAAGGAATACGTCTATCATCTTCTTCCTTGGACACCCACTTTCACGCACTTATTTTTTAAAAACGTCACCTTTCATTTTAGGGGAGTGGTCACGCCCAAACGGCGACAACAAATGCTGTTCCATGTCAGAAATGGCGCAGGAAACCACAACCATACCGAGCCCACTAAGTATGTAAACCTCTCAAAGTCGCTTACACATCCAAATCTAGCCATTTATCTGATAAAACCTTCTAAGTAAAATACAATTTACAATAAATCGTATATCACTTTAATTTACAACAATTTGATGAGTTTTGCAGTAATTTGTTTGGTAATACTTGTCGTGCTATGTTTAAAACCTCAATCAGTAGTCTATATACTACATACTAAATTCATTATCTATTGAAGTATAAGGACCAATTATGACAAGTTGGAAAGTTGACATAATAGAGGGTTCAAAATGTAAATAGTTTGAAAGGTTGTTAGAGTTAGTAATTTTCCCGCTTCATTTACTTTGTACAAATACTCTTCCCTTCGGTTGTAATCCGTAACAAATTCATTTTCCTTTAATCAAATTCACACAATTCCGTATTATCTTTTTCCAATGTATAACTATCGACAGTTTAAGTGTCACTTGACGGTTGACCCGTTGGATTCATGATGAGCTAATTACGTCGACACTTTTTTCTCGAAAGACAATCGTTGTTAAGATCAAAGGGTGCTTGTAAATCATGGGATTGCAACCAATTATCGCCAGCACTTTCTCTTTGATATCGAATGAATCTGTAATTTTGTCGATGAGGAGGGTTCATGCATAGCATCACGCCATCACTATCATTTACGATGTTTATATTTTTTCTTGCATATCTAAAGACCGTCCAACAATTAAACTTTTTACTTTTAGATCACACCCTTTACTTAAACTAACTTATGGGCCGTCTAAATATGAGTTTATCTTGTTTTTAGAAATTTGGTTCAAATTTTTTGCCAAAAATGTGTACAATTTAAAGAATAAAGCTAACTTTAACATATCAAAACAATAAAATTAAAAACTGAAACGTAAAACATGAGTTAAATTGTCATAAATCACTTCCAGTCATAAACTTGCACTTAAATAATGACTAAAACTATATTTCTGGACTTTATGGATTCAATAGTCCTTTTGTAATGTTCATTTTCTAGCTTCTGCTAGTTTATATAAAATTCCGCCGTTCAAAAAAGAAATAATAAGTAAAACTGATATTATACAGTTTAATAGTTATTCTCGCTAGATGCAAACAACCTTAAAGTGACCACACCAAGCTCCTGAAAAGGAAGGACTTTACTTTGTTTGATTTGCTGTGATGGTGGGTTCAAACCTCGTGGATTAGTCGGCTAAAAGGTCATAAACAATGGTTACCCAAAATAGTTATTTGTGTTGTTTTAACATGTTAATTTTAAATTTATTCTTGTTGTTTCAAAGATCTTTGAGAAAAAAGTATATGAAATTGATATAAACAAAGAAAAACATATGTGCGTGGTTTATAAATTAGTTTTGATGGATCGATAGCCATAAAATAAAAATGTTTAGTAGTTTAGTGGCTTTCGAATACATAAAACTTTTTTTAATAACGTAAAGAAAAAAAGCAAGAATGAATATTTATGTTAAATGAGACGTCAAATAACATTTTAACCTCTGATTAAAATTTGAAATTGTTGCTTGTCTTAAACATTTTTCTCTATAAACATTATGATCGTCTTCCATGAGCACATAATTTATCAATTAAATGTTTACTTGTGTCGTGTTTCATCACAAGAATGAATATTTATGTTTTATGAGACGTCAAATAACATTTTAACTTTTGATTAAAATTTGAAACTGTTGCTTGTCTTAAACATTTTTCTCTATAAACATTATGATCGTCTTCCATGAGCACATTACTTGTGTCGTGTTTCATCACCTCATCGGTTCCATTTGTCAATTTCTTTCACAAGGGTCAAGGTGTTTGAGCACTACTTCCAGTATCAACCGATATTTGGTGTTATCATATTTTTTCTACGACATGATATGTGAATATGCTACCGATCTAAGAAGACAAAGTCCATGTACGTTATCATATTTTTCCAAGACTCAACCAAGAAGATATACGCAAATCATTTTAGAAAAGCATAGACCGCATGACATAGATTCTCTGTCCATAGTGTCATTTTACAAGTAGAATAAAGTTGATCTTAGTAATAACAGAAGCCATTATAAGATACATCAAATGCCGTTTGAAACGATGTCGTCTTGAGACGGCCCAATTCTGCTGCTTCCGATTGGGCTATTAAGGTCCGGTCCGACGTCATTTTTTTTATACTCCCTCCGTCTTAAAATTATTGTCCCCCGACAAAAAATACACAGTTTAAGAAAAGTGCATTTATTACTGTTTTCTCTTTCTTACAGAATGACAGTTTTACCCTTAGCTATTTAATTAAAGTCTTCTTTAAAGTTTGTAATAATAATTTAAAAAAGGGTAATATAGTAGAATTGATCAAACTTTTCTATCTATTTTTAGTAGTGGGACATCCCGAAAAGGAAACGTATACAATAAAAATGGGACGAATAGAGTAATACCGATTATCTCACACACATACACATACATACATTCGCTCGGGTCTTCCAGAATACACACACATACATGCAGTCAGAATAGATCGTCAAGAATGTGAGACTTGGGGTTTGATTTTGTGGGTTTTTGGTGCGCGCGTTTATGCTCGCTCCGTCTTCAGTTGCATTTAACTGGTACAATTAAAAAGGCATGTATATACTTTTGGTTATAGTCTTTCCTTAAATTCGATTGCTAATCTTATAGGTTTGTGTTTTGTTATGATTTTGTTGTTAAAAGTAGATAGGAAGTTTGTATTTGTAATAAGGAGTTGGAATATATAAGAAAAAAAATTCAGGTTGCAAGGGGATATTTGTTTCAGCTTATGCTTTTAGATTCACAAGGAGTGTTTGTTTCGGCTTATATAGCTGCCTTATGGCTTATTTGGTTTTGGGCTTATGTTCTATAAGGTCATTTCTTTTTGCTTATTTTGGAACTCTTTGGGTATAAGTTTACTATGTCAGGATTAAATCTTTAAAAAAAACTAATCTCGAGGTATCGATTTGTGATCAGGTTTTGCTTCGGTCACGGGTCAATATGATGGACGTGTTAAGATGTACACCAAAATCACAAAACATCTAGCAAATAAAAAATGTCATGCTAGAGTTTGCTAGATGATTTGTGATTTCAGTGTACATTTTAATTGGACACTGGGTGAAAACTGATTCGCATCTTGGCAAGGCAATTCATCCTTAAAAGTTGTTTGCAGCCATGGTAGAGTCTGATACTTATTGTCTGATTATATGCCATTTGTTACCGGAAACGAGTACTGATCCATGTATATTGGCGAGGCAGCCACACTCATGTTTTGGTTACAGCCATCCCAGGTGTTTGGTACTTGTTTCTAAATTACATATGTAAATTGCATTTAGTTAAGCAGGAAATAAAGCTGTCATACTAGAGTTGGCTAGATGATTTTGAGATTTCAGTGTAAATTTTATTGAACATTGGGTGAAACCCGATTCGCATCTTGGCAAGGCAATCCATCCTTAAAAGTTATTTGCAGCCATGGTGAGGTCTGGTGCTTATTGTCTTATTGTATGACATACTTGGCAGGTGCTTTGAAAGCCTATTTCGATAGCTCCTTCCTAAGTAAATTATCTGAGGCAATGATGATGTTAATATGCATTTATATCGTATAGAATCGCGTTTAGGGTGCGTCATAATTCATATTTTCGGCATGCATTTTGCTAATTATATATGCCTTGATTGTTGATTTGTTCTTGCACGGGGTCTGTCGTGGTATGCATTTTGCTAACTATATATTATCTCACCAATGCCGGTATCTTGGTGTGGCAACCTAACCTTAATTATGGTTGCAGCCATGCCTGGTATTTGGTTTCGCTTCTATGTTAGCAGACCTCAATGTTATTATAAATATTTGGTCAGTGGTGTCTTATACTTTGTGCAAACAAAAAAATAGTTGGGTATGTATCCTATGATACCATTGTGTAACCACGCGGTTGTTTAACCTCATCAGTATGTTTTATGATTTATAAATGCCATATAAACCATTCATGGGCAACCGGTTGTAACTAATTCGATGGCAATAATTTTCTGCATTCTTATTTCTCAAATATGTATTTATCGATGCACGAATCTTGGTCGGGCAGTCACACCCAAATTGTGATTGCAGCCATGGCAAGTATTTAGTACCATTTTCTATATTTGCATATTCGCGCCTCATTTACGCAGTGAAAGCGAGGCGGGATGAGCCTTAAACTGAAAAGAGGAGATATATCACCATTCGTTTGAAACGACGTCGATTCAAACTGTTTTAATTTTCATGCTTCCGGTTGGGCTGCGAAGATTTAGCTCGGTGTCTCTCTACTTTTTCTTTTCTAGGGGTTAACTTTATTGTCTACTAACTCTCGGTCATTCTAGAGTTGTTGCCGCTTACTTTCAACTACCCATCGTCTACGGACTCAGATGATTCTTTGTGTAAAAGAGACTTGTGGCAATGATGAAAAGTAAACGTTGTTCACCTAGATATCTTGGCTAGGTAGTCACACTGAGTATGTGATTGCAGCCATGTCGGTCATTTGGTAGTGTTATTCTATACAATAATCCGAGCCTTAATTCTTACTACTACGCGTGTGTTTCTCTTGGCATGCATATTATTTGTCTCTTTATTGATTTCTGTGAAATGTTGCATGCTTCGGCGACAACTTCGTAGAATATCTGCATAGATCATGTTGCTTTTTTACTATATGTGTCTGTTATGGTTTCTGGAAACTTCAGACTCTTAGACTCTATGAGGTATGCATCCGTATAACTAACATTGCCTTTTTACGTTGACTGGTTTACTGACAGCTTTATCAAGCAAGGACATGGATTATCAGCAGTTGTGTTTCTTAGGAACAGCATTCACAAGCATACATATTTTAGCCACGCAATCATAACTTAAAAAAATCATGTAAAAATGAAAACTAAAAAAAGACTAAAATTAGCATAACTCTTATCCGACAAACGACACTTACAAAAACTATGTTAAAACAGTCCTGCAGCAACGCGTAGACATCAAACTGCTTGTTAAAATCAATACAAGGCAAGTATTTCCACGTTCATAATATTGCACATCCTATCAACATTTGCATCAAAAACCAAATGTGTGATGTGTTTTTGTTACTCATCAATGGTGTAGTTACAACTTACAACTTACAAGATTGCTATGAGAAACGATGGTCACTTTATATCATTATGCTCATGTAAGTTCTAACTTAATATGACGTATGTTAGGAACGAAATGGAGATTATACTGTATATTGTTATCGTTATGACAATATACCTTCCTCCAACAAATCTTGTTATGACAAAACCAACCCGCATCTTAGGGACGAAATGGAGATTATACTTGTACTTCTTGAGGTCGAACTGTAGAATACAAGTAATCTTTGATATATGAACCAAGAACTAGAGAGAGAAAGTGGAAGGAATAGTGTATTTTCTAGTGAGAGAAAGTAAAGAACATGAAATGCATTAAGTGAAAATGAAACATACAACCAACCAACCAACACCCTCTCCAAGGCATGGAGAGGGTATTTATACTCAAAATGTGGCCGGCCATGGGCCTTGTAAGGCTTTCCATAGGCCTTTGGGTCATATTAGCTTATAAACAAAACATTAACTAACTACGGGCTTTGACTAGTTAATATTGAAAGTGACCGATGTGAGAACCCGTATTTTTTGAGTAAATATTTTATTCGTTAATCCTATATTTTTTTCAAATAAAGTAATATTTCTACTTTTACTTTTACTTTTACCGTGTTGGTAAATTTAGCATTTATTACTTTATCGATTTTGGTGAAAATCGTCGGATTTAAGCAAAAAGTGCTATGCGTTAAAAATTTAACCGTTTTGAGCAAATGAGAAATCAACGACTCCGTAATTGGGCCTCGAGTGCCAAGACTATTTTTATTTATTGATAAATTGTCTTTTTATAGTTTACATGTGCAACCGAGTTTAATTTACGTTTTTAGGAAAAGTGTCGGGCTAGGACTAGTTTTAGGGACCGATACTTATGGGTTTTATTAGTTAGGAAGAGATGGGCCAAAAAGCCCACCCCTCCCTTTTCTTTTCTTGCTGTTGAACCAAAACAAACACCCCATTATATTATTTTGTTAAGTTAAAACCATAAAAACATTACCTTATACAAATTGAAACACACACACACAATATAGAAGTATAAGAGGCAGTTTTCTCCTTCCCTCTTTTCTTTGTTTTCTGCCATCAACATAAACCCAGGAAACCATCATCTTCATTTTTTTTATAAACCCTTGATAAGTGCTTAATTACACATATCTTTTACCTCTAAAAACGAGCTTAAATGACCAAAAACAGACAAAAACTG
>BQNB010165397.1:0-14227 GCA_026074375.1 Tanacetum coccineum | reverse complement strand
AAAACTCCGTCATGGCTGCAAAGAAACGCGGTTGCATAGTAATGCTATCTGGTCCTTGCCCCGCCAAGTTATGGATAGAATCTAGGATCCTAAAAACCACAACAACTGAATAAGCAGAATCATATAAATAAATTCAAGTCATAACAGCAGCACAATAATCAAGCAAATTGTTAGGAATTCAGTTTTAGTGAAGTGATGACCATTATCGATTTCTTGAGTCTTGTAATAGATAAAGATAAAGTTAGCATGTAATAGTTAGTGAAAAACCTAAGTTACAGGAGTACGTGAGATAGTTAGTGAAACTATCCCACATCGCCCCATGAGGTAAAGTATGGGGAGAGCCTTAGCCTATAAAAAAGATGATCCTACATCATAGAATAGGGTGTGTGAGTATTTTTGTGTGTAAGGTAAGGTGTAAAAGAGTTTTTCTCTTCTTCCTTATGTGAAATAAACTAGTGATTATCCAAACACCTCCATCAATCTCTTTCTCTCTTGTCTTCTCTGTATGTGTGATTTGGTATAGAAAATAAGATTCGTACAATTGGTATCAAGAGCCATAGTTTGATCTTGGGTTAATTAGCGGTGTGTGGTTCGTGTGTTTCAAGATAAAAGTACATGTTTTTTTTGTCTTTATGTGATTTCATATTGTCAAAATGGCTTAAAAATTTGAATTTTTGTGGTTAAAACTTATAAAGTTTAGATTTTTGTCAAAGATTTAGTGATATAATACTTGGATTTGCAAAAAGAAATGAGATTTAAACGTTAAAATTTATGTTGTAGTGACTTTTGTGATTTTCTTTCTCGTTCGTATTTCTTGCGATTTAGAGTGTTTTAAACTGTTACAAACGTTAGTATTTCTTTTTCGTGTGTATGTGTGGATGGCATTTGTATAGATATGTCAACATATCACCTAAGCCTTCTCTGATTGGTTTACTATCTTGAATTTGATATTCATGTGATTTAAAAGACTTTAAGTTTCATGTGATTTAATAGTTTTTGTAAGATACCATAAACATACACTATACTAATATATTTAAAGAGAGAGAGAGAGAGGGAGATAGAGAGAGGTGAGGCATGAGAGAGAGGAGAACGCGACGGAGAGTGATAGACGAGAGGAGAGATACATAAAAGGTTGAGGATTCTTAGAGAGAAGAAAGTAGAGAGGGAAAGAAAAGAAAGAAATATTAGATTAGATAAAGAGAGAATCACCACCCTTTTCGTTACCTTAGCCCTCTATTTATAGGTAGAGAGGAGGAACTAAGCCAGAAAGGGGATTTTACATAAATTGCATACAAATCCTTGTCTACTTGTTCTCTAATCCTTAGAGTATGATAAACTAGATAAATAGCCATGTAACCAACACTTTCTGTGTTTCTAACAATCTCCCCCTAAGGGGTGGTTACTATGGACTTACATAAAATCGAGGATCAATAATCTTTGGACATCCACCAACATACTCTTCAAATCGTCATAGCTGCTCCCTGTGCTTCATGACTTGATCAATCTTTTGTCGATCTTTTTTTGTACATCTTTTGATGTTCCTTGTCATTCCAGTCACGTCCCTTCAACCATTTGTTGCCTCGTCCTAGCTCATTCTTGTTCACCATGTCAATAAGATTTTCTCGAATCTTCATCAGAGTACCATCACAAAATATCTTAACTTCACTAAGCTTCATCAGAGATCTGCGGTTGTGCTGATTGAGATACACTACCCCTTTATCATTTCAAGACATTGTGTATGGTATCTTGTCATCGATTCCTTCAAAGTAGAGCTTGGGCTTGGTCAGGTTGAGGGTTCTGTTTGGTTAATAAAGAAGTTCTAAACCCGAGCTTTAAAAAGCTCTTCGGACCAAGACATCTAATTCATTTCATGGACAATCTTGGACCAAGACAAAGTCCAGATTCATTATCAGCTCATAACTCATACTTCAAGCTTTAAAAGTCAATCATTCTGCATCAAGACTGATGTTGCTAAACAAGAATGTAATCAGTCAGAAAGCTCAAGTTCCTGTCAAATTTAGCAACTTTGATAATCACGAAATTCTTCATTATCAAAGATATTCAAAGTCAAACAAGGAATCGTCCTTTGGGAATTGTTAGCCTTATTCGCATTCAATAGGGGAGATTGTTAGCCTTGATGAAGAAAAAAAGTTTACAAGATTTCAAGACAAGTATGAGTATGTCGGTCAAAAGCAAAAGTTGATCAAGAAAGTCAAATCAAGATGATTCAATACAAGGAGATGATGCAAGATGAAAGGTCTTAAGAACTCAAAGTAAAAAAGACAAAGGCTTAATATCAAGATCACAAAAGCATGAATGAACAAAGCCGTTACAAACAAGAAAAGACAAAGACAAGACCAAAGAAGGCAAAGCTCAAGAGTCAAATCAGATCTTCAACATTGGGGGATATAAAGTCAAAACAAGATAACCTCCACCAAGAATTCCATTAGTCGAACAAGAATGTCAACGTTGGGGAGATAGAAGTCGGCCTCAACATTGGGGGAGATTGTTAGCCTTATTTTTATATAAGTCAAACAAGAATGTCATCGGTCGTCTTAGTTACAATTAGTCTTGTATTGTAATAGGCTAGTCGGGTTCAACAGGCTTGGACTATAAGCTGATATTGTCCATGTTTAGGGCTAAAAGCCCAACACAAGCCAAGCACGGCCCAAGCAAGCAAAGCCTAACGCCAACATGTGGCTTGGACTATAAAAAGACCCCTCCTAGCATGTTAGGAGGGTGTTGGTTGTCATTTGGTTTTCACCTAGCAATCTAACCTTCCTTTTTTTCTCTCTAGATTTCTCTCTCTAAAATTATCTCTTTTCTTCTTTTACTTATTTCGTGTAAGATGATTATTGGTATAGCTTATTAGTTGTGTTTGGATATTACTTATTTGGGATAACAGATTCTTATCATCAATTGTAGTCAGGAGATCAGATAAAAAGGAATATACATTCAGCTATGCAGATCTACCCAGACTCAACCTAAATGATATAGAAGACATGTACCTGCTCAAAGTCCAAGACAAGCTGCATCATCTCCAGTCTGAGTTTGAGAAAGATTTTAACAACGTACTTCTCCTCTTTATCCGAAGAACAGTGATACTGAACAGAGTTGAAGATTGTAGTTTGGGGTGTGAGAGCTTTAAAGTCACATCATTTCTGTCATAAGACTGATGTTGCTAAACAAGAATGTAATTAGTCAGAAAGCTCAAGTTCCTGTCAAATTCAACAACTTTGATAATCACAAACTTCTTCATTATCAAAGATATTCAAAACATGATAAAGGGCTTGGTCAGGTTGAGGGTTCAATTTTAAACCCGAGCAAAACAATCTTGGTAACACCTACAATCCATCATGGAAGAGTCACCCAAATTTTAGGTGGAGACAACCCCAAAACTGTCAAAATAGTTTTTCAAACCCACCCAACAGGTTTTAACCAAATGGTTCATTCTCGAGCCATCCTTTTAACAACAATCCTTAAAATTTTAACAGTCAATAAAATTTCGATGGATTGGTGTCCAACTTCATGACATCTCAAGACGCTAGATTGTCTAAGTTTAAAGCCGATTTTAAACAGCAACAAAGCGAGATGACCAACAAAATCGACAGTCTTGAAGGCCATCACTAATTGAATAACATGAGTACTTCCTAGCGACACGGTTAAGAACCCAAAACTGAATGTTAATTCTACCTCTCCAGTTTTGTCTGCTCGTTCTTACCAAACAAAAGACCCTCAATGCTCAACCTAAATCCATAGTTCGATCAACGCCATCACAATATGTCCCAAGCAACCGGACCGATCCCGAAACAACAACCCATGAGGAGAAGAGTAAGAAGAAAAGGATAATACGGAAAGTATCAATACCAACCCATCTTCACCACCTGATCCATCAGTCTTGAATCACTCACCTTGGTTCCCCAATCATCTGACACATAATATGTTTGCACTAAAGGGGATGACGGTGACATAATATTTATTAAAATAATCAAAAAGTATGATGATTCCCGCGAAGAGGGACCTGAAGTAGACGTAAATGCAGAAACAAGAGAGATGAAAGTGGAAAGTTCTTTGACTATTTTGGACTAGGATGCGAACTAGACATACCGTAAGAACCTAATGGTGGCCTAATTCCATCCTTGTTTTTAAGATAGGAATCCCATCAAACCTGGAAATACCATGCAACATAGGACATGTGCATGTGGAAAAAACCTACATAGATCTCAACTCCCTCTGAACATCATGACCTGAATGATGAATAATTGGATCATGAGAAGAAAACTTGACCCTAGATAAGATCCGCATAGAGGAGTGAGCAACTTCACAGAAATAATTAAAGGAATGCATATCTTCGTAGGAAACTTTACCTATGTTTCAGAGTTCATGATTGTTTAGGGTATTAGTTCAATCATAGATCTTAGGCTATCACAAATAGTTTTAGGAAAGCCTTTTATTGAAGTATCCAATATGACTCATGACTTATCATCAGGAGTGGTGAGATTCACGAATAGGGCTAAAGAAATTGCCTATAAGATGCCCCATAAGATAGAGCAATAGGACTCACTGTCAAATTTAAAGAAAGGAGATACAGAATCTGTATACTTTAGGAACGAGGAAGATAAGAGAAGAGGAGTAGACTATGTAATGAGCAAGATATTAGGGTTCTATAAGGAATGTTTAGAGCTTGAACCTGAATACTTGACTGGACTTGAGGACGAAGGAGGAGTCACGTAAGGATTTCGAGTCTAGCTACAAAACTCTTAAATAAAGAAAAGCGCTTTTTGGGAGGCAACCCAATATTATTTTTCCCGCATTTAGGAGTGTCTTGAGTTTTAATTCTTCTTGTTTATTATTTATGTTTTAATTATTTTGTAATCACGCTTTGTTTTGTTCTTAACTTCGTCTTATTAACAATCAAAGGTATTTTGCATCAAATAAGTGTAGAGGAAAATATCCGGTTTATAAGAACCAATTCAAACATTTAAAGTAAATTGTTTAGATTAATTCGCGTCAGTTTTGAGTCCTATGATTGTAATGATTAATCTCAGGTTTTATGCAGTATTTTACACATGATATAACTAATAAAATTACGTACAGGAAATTTTTCAATAAAAACAAAGAAGAAAACTTCACAGTGACTAGAGACGGCACAAGATTTATCCTAACGGTGTCACACCCCTAGTCATGTGAAAATTCGAAAATTTTCAATTATTTTCAAAAATTAATTTGTACAATATCCAAAATTTGTAATTTTCTTGTAAACCTGCAGAAACCTATGATTATATCATCACTTTCATCCTATCTTTACTGCTTTCATAGAGAGCAACCCTTTACGTTTTGGTTGTTATATCTTATCCCCGATTTTAGCAAGGTGTGTAGTTGTCTTTTGTCCTTTGATTTACAGTTTATTATGTTGTTAAGAAGAAGCTTCGAAGTTCTTAGGTAGTTTCATATGATGATTCTTGAGGTGATTAACGGTTTATCGCTGTTTCTTTTCCATTATGAGGCAAACCAGGGAAGTACTAGTTCCGTTTACTTGTTTTTTCCCTTTTTTTGTTTTATGGGTACTTTTAAGAACATTGGGGACAATGTTCAGCTTAAGTGTAGGGGGAAATAATCCTTAGAAACTATTCCTTCAATTGCCATTTGTATGTTCTTAACGATGGGTAGTTATCAAATACATAAGATGACGCGTAATTTTAACTAAGTATAAAATATGTTTATGACACATATCGACGGAAACAACCGAGATTATTAACGTCTCTAAAAATGGGATAGGAATATATATGACTAGCACAAAAACCCTCAGAATTCTACCCTAAAAATGTGAGGTTCGCCTTTAGATCTATAGGAATTTGGGTATCCATTTTTGATACCCAAGACAGTTTATCCCTTTAGATTTCTCGAGTTAAGCTTCGAATGCAGTCATATGTGTCTATTCTGTCGTTACGAACGTGTACGTTTGGTCTTTGTCGCCTTTTCTGGAGCATTGGTATCGGTATTAAATTATATGAGTGTACCAGTAGTGTATTAAATTCTAGAACTTGTTTTTGTGATGCATCCCGAGACCGCATAGTGAGAATTAGGATTTGCTAAAGTAAAAGGCTTAGATTAACAATGTTTCACAACTGGTAATTGTTTTTGATGGTTACCTCGATCATATAACCATCCCGCACCCTTGCCATACACTCATTTTTAGTGCAAGATACCCCTAGTAAAACCTTCCGAGCCTATCATTTTTCACGGTTCTCGTAATTTTCTAGTTAATCCGGACTATTAATGAAGAGCATTGTCACCCTTGAACCAATTGCTACACCAAAATTTCCTTAGCCTACCTTGTATGTACTCGCTTCTGTTTACTTATTGTTTAACCCAAGGTAATAAATTGAGTCACGGTTTGCTAAGTCCTTTTTCCTTGTTACATTACAATTTTGAAATAATTGAGATTCATGGTAGTGTTTATCTTATAAAGAATTAGGGAAGAAGTAATTTATTACCCCCAATAGAGCTAAAAAAGATCCATGTTATGTGATCCACCTCAAATCGGGCCATTAGTTAGATTGTAATTATGAGTTCCAAAACTCAAGTGTAGGGTACATTTATAAGCCTCAAGTGATGTATTATGTTCAAAAAAGGGAAAAATAGAAAAGAAAAAGAAAAGAGATTGGTGTAGAGTTGTGTAGAGTTTCTATATCTTTGTTCGAGTTCTTGGCATAGACAAAAATCAGCGTGTTTTGTATCTTAAAAATAATTAGCTAAACCTTTTCACCCAAATTCACCTAAAACACCAGTCTATATAAATTGATCGTTCCATTTATGTATCTTACACACTACCACCCCACAACCTTTTTAAAAAACTCTTTGATAGTAATGACTAGTATTTGCGCCTAGCGGTGGAGGTTTGATCCTTTACCAAGCCTATGGTAATTTATATGCTATGACAGATAATGAGTGTTAATTTTTCGTTCCCCATAATTGTTATAATTTATTATACACGAGTGAAAGAGAGAATCCCAAACACTTATGTGAGGTGCTAGTATATACTTTTCGTGCTTTTAATTACGATGTCTAAGAGATTGTGTCTTAAACTGCTTTTAAAGAGTAGGTTAAATGCCCCCAATATTGCTATTGTCTAGGTAGAAAAGCCCATTTGCTTGAGGACAAGCAAATCCCAAGTGTAGGGGTATTTGATGAGGTGTCATTTTATACAATATTTCAGAGTCATTTAACCCCCTAAATCATGCAAATATGCCCAGATTATGTGCTTAATCGTTTAAAACACTATTTTGGTCGATAGTTGAATACGACGTATCCACTTCCATCAGATACGGCATATCCAACATTCTGTCCAATACAATGTATTCATTTAACTAATTAATACGACGTATCCACTTCCATTGGATACGGCGTTTCAATCATCTGGAACAGAAACTGATTCCTATTGATTTTCGTGCCAAAATTTTTTCTATTACAAAGAACCTGAACGAGAATTTCGATCATCTAGGAGACACTTCAAGTCACTAAGTCTTGACGAATTAAGATCGCCTGTAGTATATTGGATATCACAATACAAGCTTAGGAATGATGGGTTGGCCAAATTTCTAGAGAGAGAAAGTGACTAGTCTAGTGAGAGAAAACACCTTCAAGTGTGTGTATTATCAAATGAACAACCAACCCCTTCCCATGGCTAGAAAGGGGTATAAATACATGTGTTTGGATGCCCTAATGGGCTATGGTATGGGCTTACAAGTGGGTAAAAGACCCGGCCCAACACCATAAGTCGTACGGTAACTAAACGATTAATACTAAGACTACGAGCTAACCTATGCTAGATATAACATGGGGTGACCGAGTCTTTTACATGGATTTTCATAATCCTAACAATCTCCCCCTAAGGGAGGTCACCCCAGAAAATACAAATTGAATCCTAGCATTATATTTGAGTTAATCTTTGATTCTGGCTTGTAGTCTTTTGATTCTTCAACATTTGTCTTTGTACATCAAGTAGTGATCTTTGAGCTTTGTTCCTTGGAATTAAGTGATCTTTGAGCTTTCTTTGAGATCATCAGCCAGAGTAAATCTCTAATCATCATCTTGTGATATTTTGCCATCTTGCGTGCTTGTGACTTTTGGGCCGACATGCTCATACTTGTTGCAATCTTGAAAGCTTAACTTTATGTTCGTATTTCTTCATCAATTCATAACTTCATCACGTTGACATACTGAAGAAGAAGTTGATATCAGAGTTTGTGAAAGCTTTGGTTCATTCTTTCTTGATGTTTTAAAGTCATTGAGTCTTGAGTATGAGCATGTGGCTATGAACTTGACTCAGCTGGAACGAGGTGTCTGTATCTCCATCTTCATGTGATCCTAAAATAAAACAGTTAACAATAAAGCTTGGTGACGAATATGGCTTTGTCATTCGTCAGAGTTCGGTTGCATTAACCTCCGGTTCCGTGAGGACCGTTTTACAGTATAAATATTGTACCTGTGATCAGGTAGATTCATTATAAGAACCTCCTTGACAGGGTTTCCAGCTCAAAGTGTTAGATCCTCTAACGCAGATGCATTAGATTCACTGTACTTGCTAGTATCTCTTTATCGGACACCTCAAAGCAGGCTACCTCACTAATAGTATTGCTACTAATAGAACGGTAAGAGTGAATCAGTGAGTTACTATCTCACCGATTGAAGAGAAAATTGATTTGAAAATCAATCGACGTGTTACTAATAAAAAGCATTTTTGTAACACATCGAGAGTTTTAAGCATTTATCAAAATTCATCCTCTGTCAGTTCATAATCTGGACCGAATCGATGCCCAATGTCACAAGTTTGATCCATTTAGGATCTCACAAGTCACCTAGCATGAGCTTGTTTGATGTTGGCTCAAGTAGGATTTCCATCTTCATTGTGAATACATAAGTATCACTCGGATGTTCTGGCAAAATCACAAGGATGATGCATAGGACTCTGAGTATATATTCCTTGTTTTCATAGTGTGTGAAGAACAAGTACATTTGAATAGTGTCCTAATGAGATTAATTGATGATCTCTTGGCTCTAGACTCAATAGTGCGTTTTGATTTAAGTGAGCGGAGGCTGGAGCAGACTGCCACCTTTTCAATACCAACTATCTCGGAGTGAGATATTCAGTAGATTACATGTTAAGTGTAGGATCCCTTTGCTTAATGGATCTTAACCTTTAGCTTGTAAAGGGTTTGTTGCCTTAGATAAATCTAAAGTAACAATGATGATGATACGTGTCTTTAATGTCAAAAATCAACCAAGTTTAATTGACAGCATATGTAATCAACCCGGTTTCTCTGCTAATGTTAAAGGAGGGCTGCTTTCTATTCACCCTTTATACCTAAACATTTCTTTTTTCATTCTTACAACCCCTTCAATGCTTACCGAGACTTCATTACTGGTGATACGCTTACATGATAACCAAGACCCATTTCATTTCAAAATTTGAGTTGGTATGTTCCAGTACTACTGCTCCCTCTCTCAGACCTGCACTATTATTCCCCTTATTCTCACAATTACTCCGTTTGTAATCATACCTAAGGAACTTTATACACTAACTATGGATTGTCCACTGGTAGATTCCATCCGCTCTGGCGGGATTCATGGGAACATTACCTAACCATACCAAGAATCATACCATCCTTATAAACTCACGATAAAGTAAAAACAAGGGTCGGTCTTTTGAGTACTTTCTCTTCGCCATAAAACCATTTTGAAAATCAATCAAGGTACGGGAGATGTAAACACAAAGCATTAGTGACCTCTGATTGTCTTTTGATTCATGAAACTGATTCCCCCTCAACATTGCGTCTGATATTCCATATGTTGCCACATGGAGGGAAGTATATGTAAACAACCTCCAAATTGGGTCGCAGGGAATAAGGTCCGGGGCGTGTTACTATTTCTCATATATCAATAACGACAAGATGCATATAGAAATGACCAAAAAAGTAGTTTAAAAACTGATACATTAGATTTAATACAAAGTATTTTTACATAAGCCGAAGTTCTTCCACTTGTCCAATTGTTCAAATACAAAGATTTCTAGCCCATACAGTTTATACAAGGAACACTCTATACTACTTCTCGGTTTTATTGATCTTGTTGATTTTTAGACTTATATATATTTTATATTTTATTATATATAATATATTTAGTGTAACATTCTTCAATTGCTTTAAAACGTCAACAATAATGTTGGTGAATTCATAGGTTTGATAAATCATATATTGTAGGACCACAAGATTTCCCAAGTGTATGATAATGCAACAGATGCAGACATCATATAAATATAATTACGTTGCCCTAAGCTCATGACACTGAAGCTCGACATAAATGAATACCATATAAATGGCCTACATTGCCCATGATGATGTTCTAACCCGCAACATCCTATGTTCGACATGGTATACGTTCATTTGCCCAGTGATAGCTAATCACCCGAACGGGGATGTCATTCCCAATAGATCTATTCATCACATTCGCGCTCACAATCCAGTAACTGACCATTCATGATAATGGGCTCAACTATGGTTATCGCAACTTAGGCAACACGTAATCATAATATAAAATTATCCACTTGTGTCCAGTTGTAAAACGTTGCATGTTTCTCACCCCAAAAACTTTGTAAAACAAAAGCATGTAAAACGTGGGGCTATGAACTCACCTTGAGTAAGCCTATGTCAACTATATCACAGATAATGCGTCACGCAAATCGTCAGATGCAACATATTTAAATTAAGGTCGTATAAGTACTAATCACACTGGGTAATTACTACCATGCATAATTCTATATAGCTAATCACCATCTAATTTTTTTGGAAAAATTATGTTTAATAACTTAAAACGTTTATAATTACCGTTGTAGTAAAACTGGCGCAACTTTCGCGTTTTAAGCCCGATTTTGACATTTCTTATGCCCACACTTTCGTATTAGGACGAGTTATCACAACTTGACATTTTTATATACTTGATCCTCTGATGAACAATACTTTTTACTGTTCACACCAGTTATAAAGTTATTTTTATAGTTTCAGTTATCGTAAACATCGTATTTTATTCGTTATAGCTCCGTTTTTAACGATTCTTTCGAGCACGTTCTCATAATTGAAAGTTATACTTATTTATGAGGTTTAAAAAAATAATTATTTCTGTCATGAACAGTAACTTTTATAAAAATAGTTTTATAAAAGTATTAATTGTCGTAAACTCGCGAAATTCATAACTCGTTCGTTATTAATTGAAAAATTACGATTCTTATCATTTTGGAATCCTAAAAATATGTATAATTTGTTAAAAATACCAAACTTGCTGTTTGAATAATTTTTATAAAAATTCTTTTACGACTCCGTTTATTAACGTATAACTTGTTTTTACCGTATCTTTTTCGTTATTAATCCGTTTTTCAAGTTCTTTATATATCCGGGATCGTCATGAGACGTATTATTTTTATATAATGTCAAACCCACTATTTGAAATTCGAAATACAAACAGCCCCTTAAGAATCCATACTTATACTTTTATTTAAAGCTTATTTTATGTACTTTCACTTTTGTAACTTACCACAAGTCTCATATACCATATGTATTATAAGTGATACATATAATATTGTCCATAAGTTCATTCTTTGTCCAAATGTCCAAGGTGACAAGATTAACAAGTCCATAATAACACTTAAAAACCATAACTTCATTAAGTAACCCTAATTTACTAGTTTGTACATAAACATTTTTATACATAAACCAAGTGTGTACAAGGCTTACAACCATTTTGTAACCTCAATATAACCTCCATAGAACATGTGTACAAGTCCATAAATCATGTTTACAAGAAAATCCACTTTTACAATGTTAAACATATCCTAAATGGTGATTTCACTACATAGCACATCATATACATAAAAACTCATAAAATGAAAGTATAAAGGTTTATAGAAGACCTTATGATGAATGATGGTGATGAGAAATAAGTGCTAAACCCTTGTTTAGACACAAAACCAAAGCTTGCAAATGTGAAACCCTAGATTAGGTTATGAAACCCTAATCTTTCCTTTTCTTGACAAATGCTTGTAAATGGTTAACCAAGGGTTGCAAACACCTTAGTATATCTTAGGAATGATGTGTAATGGCTTGTATAGGTTGTAGAAATTTTTGTATGGATTGTGTATTGTTGTTGGTTTGAGCCGTGGGCTCTTAGAGAGACAAAGAGATAGTTTTTGATCTTTTTACCAAGTGTTTTGTTATCTATGTGTTTTCTATCACATGTATACATGTATATAAGATGTAGGACTAGTCAAGGAAACATGTTGAGGGTCTTAGGGAAGACTCTTGGTCCTAGTCATGGCCATATGCACTTGTTGTTCCCTAATAGTTGAGAACATCCCATGAAAACATGGAGGGATGTTCTTAACTTAGATATTTTGGTTTTCTTATGGTTCTTGTTATCCCTAGCCGGCCATATGTACATATGTGGTGATAATATGGAGTAAATTTTGGGTATTGGGTATAAACGTGGGTATTTGTTGAAGCGTAGAATTATTTTTGTGGTTCCGGGTATGCCTAAACTTAATTTATCGCGAAACGTATACACTTTACGTAACCGATAAAAATAAAATAACCAAAGACCATAATTATTCTCAAAATAATTATTTAATACTTGATTGATGTAAACGTTTAATTGTTTGGTGCCCGTTTACATTGAACGCTAATTTTTAGCTTACGCGATTTAAACTTAATTCATGAAATCACAAGCAAACGCGTACAACACTAAAAATAAATAGTAGATTTATCGACGTCGTCAATGACTTGAAAACACGGGGTGTTATAGACTTCCCCCGTTATAGCTTACTGCGATTTACCTTAATAGTAACATTAAAAGCGATGCTGTACAGAGAAAAAAAATAAAGATGTGAATTTAATAGCATGATAATTGTATAAATAAAATACGGATTGTTACACTCCAAGTGATTTGTACAAGTTTTCAAGCATAATGTAAAGTCATTATATGCACGATATCCAAAAATAGTCGTTTTTTTACCTTGTTTCATTCTAATTTTTCACCTTTTTGTACAATGATAGTAAATCAATATTCAATGTGTAAACCTATAATTTATTATAATTTTCATACACATTTTTATCATAAACCCTATTCAAAATCAGAAACCTAACATATTGAGTATATACCTATACTATGATCCGTTTCTTCGTTGTTTTATCATTGTTTCTTTGTTTTTATCCATTGTAAACCTAAACCAATACTCAAATAAGTTGTAATAACATTAATTACAACATTTTCAACCATATTACATCATCATTTCACCATATTAACAACAGTATACAAGAAATAAATCTAGAAAACCCTAATTGTACCCTAATTGTGATTTTGACCCGTTTACTCATTTTCAGACCATCTCATTCTCAAGTAAGCAACCAAGAGTCATTGTAAACCCATAAAATGAGTTTACAAACCTTTATCCATCATTAACCATCCTTGCTTCAACAATGTACGAGAATTACAAAGCTAGAAAACCCTAAAAGCCTTATATGAACCCTAATTCCAAGCTACGGCTTATTCTTTCAATTTCAACCCTTTTTAACTTAAACCAACGATCAAACCTCATTAATAATCCTTTATATAAGTCCTATGATCAGTATTCCATCATTCCCAATCAACAATATTCGAAATATAAGCCAAGAAAGCCAAAGAAACCCTAAACGAGCCCTATGTGAACCCGCGACCTTATTTACTCATTTTTAACCCGTTTTAACCCAAACCACTTGCTAACTTTTATTAATACTTCTTATTACAAACCTTAAGATCATATTTTAATCACTTCTTGATCAATGTATGCGAAATATAAGCCAAAAACAAGAATTCGAACCCTTATGAGCTCATATGAACCCGAAACTCATTCTTTTGCAATATTGACCCATTTTAAAGGATTCCTTTGCAAAATAACTTACCCACATGCATCCTAAGTTGCTTACTCAGCTACTATAACAAATATCTTCATTTGTTTTTGATTAAAAAGCTTCACATGTGCTCTTGTTCTTTCTTTTCAAGTCGTGGCACCACAAGGACTCCAACACCACTTCAATCTAGTTCCTAGCCTTAACAAATCACCATATAGCCTCTCCTAGTCACCCTCTAGCTGCTCCACATGTCCATGAACAGATTCCAAGTATTCCTTAACTCCGTTGCC
>BQNB010165396.1:0-14227 GCA_026074375.1 Tanacetum coccineum | reverse complement strand
TCTGAAGCATGGACACGTTTCAAGGACTTACTAAAAAAAGTCCCTCATCATGGCATAGACCTTTGGCTCCAAGTCCAAATTTTTTATGACCATGTATATCCTGTCACAAGACGAACCATTGACCAATCGGCCGATGGAAAGCTTCGTGACCTAAACGCCAAAGAATCCTGGGCATTATTAAAGGACCTCGCCCTCTATGACAACGAAAGTTGAAATGACCCAAGGGGTTTCGCTAAGCCGGTCAAGGCAATTGCTTTGCCTCAAGATGTCCCGAGTACATCTGACCGCCGTCTAATCAAGCTTGAAAATCAAGTCCAACGCTTAATGGAAGATCATCTTACTCCAGCGCAACCTACTCAAGTGAACAAAATCACTACCTTATGTGAGATCTGCAATGGTCCCCACGACACTCAGTATTGCATGGAAGATCCCGAACAAGCCTTTGTTGAATACGCATCCTCGCGTACCGATGAAGCGGGAGGTAAGTGGTATACTTTCAAGCCCGAGCAAAACAATCTTGGTGACACCTATAATCCGTCATGTAGAAGTCACCTAAACCTTAGGTGGAGACAACCCCAAAACACTCAAAATAATTTCCAAAACCCACTAACCGATTCTAACCCCAACGGTTTAATCCCAAACCGTTCCTTCAGCAACCATCCCCAAAGCTTTAACAATCAATCAAGTCTGGAAGGATTGGTATCTAACTTCATGGCATCTCAAGATGCCAGGTTATCTAGGTTTGAAGCCAATTTCAAACAACAGCAAAGCGAGATGACCAACAAAATCAACACAGTATTGAAGGTCATCACCGATCGAATAGCTGGCACACTACCTAGCGATATGGTTAAGAACCTGAAATTGAGTACTACCCTAGTTTTGTCTACTCGTTCTTATCCAACAACTGATCCCCAATGCTCATCTCACCCTTCCACCTCAATCAATGCTATCAAGGCACATTTCAAGGAGGCAGCCATTTCCCAAACAAGCCTGCGGAGACCTGAGACTGAAATCGAACCACAACAACCAGAAGAACTCGAACCAACTCTTGAAGATGAATTCCAGGATTCGCATCTTAACCTATCGGTTCTTGAAGTCCTAGCTCACGCTCCAATCTATAATGCCATATTAGATAAATACGTAGAGAGCTTAGAACTAGGCAAAAACGGATCATGGGGAGACCCGTGGGTCTGTTTCACTCTACCTTGTAGATTAGGGGACTCAAAACCTTTTGACACCCTGGCTGATCTAGGATCATGCGTAAACATAAGCCCACTTTACCTCTTCAAAAAGCTTAACATCGGACTATTAGAAGAGACTGACCATATCTTTGGATTGGCCGACGGAACCAAATCCTACCCCGTTGGGATTGTTAAAGATGTAGAAGTCCACATAGGAAAACTGAAACTATTAAATGATTTCTACGTCCTCAATATGAAAAAGGTCCCCGAGACCCCTTTACTTGTAGGAAGAGGATTCCTAGCTACCGCCAACGCATTTATTGATTGTAGGATGGCCAAAATAGCGGTAGGAGAAGGAATCACTAGGTCGGTATTCAGTGTACAAGGAATAAACTTAGGTGAGGAAGAAGCACCTTATTGGACCACACTTGTAAAAAGGGAATTCTATAAACCCCGACCTAGCTTGGATGAAATAGGCGCAAAACCTCCTTACTATGCTAGGAAAGACTTCTTAGACTGCCATTTGCCCAGAGAATGGGAAATTTCTAGAGATGCTGAGCTTAATCCTTTCAAGGATACCTTAGTGTTTAGAAGAATGGTAGAATTTCTAGGAACCATACCCATTAACCTTAAGTGTAACATGTGGGAGTCAGAGGACCTAATTAAAAAACCAATTAACTAAGATAAACCACCCAAAAACGGAGATGGAGCATGGCATGCAAAGATTAGATTAATCAACCCCAATGGAGAGGAATTCACCAAAACCCTTTAATCAATTCCCACCACTAGGAAGCTCTCCGAAAGAGAAAGTCCAAGAGAGATCATCGACTTGGACCACTTCTACGACACTTGACAAGTGACTTCGAGTCTAGCAACAGACTCGTCTTAATAAAGAAAAGGCTTCTTGGGGAACTGGCAACTAATTTATTTCACGCGTATTAGGAGTGTCTGTGTGTTTTAATTCTTTTGATAGTTTGTTTTTATATGTTTGAACTATCTTCGTAATCTTGCTTTGTTTGTCTTTAAAACATCGTCTTAATTTCTATCAAAGGGATCTTTGCAAACAATAAGTGTAGGGGAATTTATCCGGCTTTTGAGCCAAATTCAAACATGATAAATGAATTGTTTAGATTAATTCGCGTCAGTTTCGAGTCATATAATTGAATTGTTAAATCTCAGGTTTTGTACAGTCATTTATACAGGAATTAACTTATGGAATCAAGTGCAGGAAATTTTTCATTAAAAACAAAAATTTTGTTTTCACAGAATGTGGAGACGGACGGTTCACGATTAAAAGCGACGCCGTCACACATGACACCTGTGACGGGGCACTAAAACCCTGCGGCGTCAAACTGCCTAGGTCAAGGGGAAAACTTAAAGTTTTTATTATTTTTTGAAAATAAAACTTGCTTGACATTTAATATATGTATTATACTGCTTTAAACCTGCAAAACCTAATGAGTTTAACAATTCTTTCATCCTATCTATCAAGTCGAGCCCTAAATTTATATTGTAGATTGGTAAATCGCACATTTTATGCTTGGTGTAGTTGTCTTTGTCTTTGATTACAGGTTATATTTGATGAGAAGACGCTTGGAAGTTCTTAGAAAGTATCATTGGATGATTCTCGGAGGATGATTTAACCAGTTATCGCATGTTTCTTCTCCATTAATGAGTAAACCAGGGGAGCACTAGTTTCTTTTCCTTGTTTTTTTTCCCTTTATTCATTTTAACGGGTACTTCTAGAGAACATTAGGGACAATGTTCAACTTAAGTGTAAGGGGAAAATAAGCCTTAGAAACTATTCTTTCATTTGTCATTTGCTTTGTCCTTAAAATGATGGGTAATATATCAAAACATAACATAAGAGGTGATTTTTACCCAAATTTAAATTTTTTATGACGTGCCAATCCAGACGATAAACCAAGTATTTAAATAGCGTTCTCTTGGTAGGAATTTATATGACTAGCACAATAACCCTCAAAATTTTACCCCAAAAATGTGATGTTCGCCTTTAGATCTTTAGGAATTCGGGCACCCATCGTTGGTTACCCAAGATGATTTTATCTTTACCAGGTTTAAGTTAAGGTTGAGCTGCAGGCGTGCATGTCTATTCCGTTATTACGGCCATGTATGCATCGCCTTGTCTCCTTTTCTGGAATGTCTGGTGTTAGTAAAATCATATGAGTGTACCGGTAGCATATTAAATTTTAGAACTTATTTTAGTGATGCATCCCAAGACCGCATAGTAAGCATTAGGATTTGCTTGATAAGAGGCATTAGGATTAACCCATGTTTTAAACTTGTAATTGTTATGATGGTCACCTCGATCATATAACTATCCCACACCCTTTCCATGCACTCATCTTTAGTGCAGGATACCCTAGTACAACCCTCCGAGCCTATCCTTTTCCACGATTCTCGTTATTTTTTTTTTTAATCCGTATTAATGAGAACATTGTCACCCTTAAACAATGTTACACCAAAAAAGCCTTAGCTACCTTTTTGTACTCGCTTTTAGTACATTTATTGGTGTTTAACCATGTTTAAATTATTGAGTTAGTAGCACTCCCCTCCCAAACCCCATCCCCCATAGACGGGTTGCTAAGTCCTTATCCTTGTAAATACAGTTTTGGGATTGATTAGGATTCATAGGTAGTATTATTTCGCGGGAATAAGGAGAGAAAAGTTAAGTTAATACCCCCATATGTTTGTCAAATGATCCCCATGTTATTTTGATCTACCTCAAAACGGGTCATTAGATAGATTGTAAATATCAAGAATGTAAAAGTCAAGTGTAGGGGTACGTGTTATAAACCCCATGTGATGTATTATGTTATTTAAAAAAAGAGAAAAAAAAGAAAGAGATTGATGTAGAGTTGTGTAAAGTTTGTATATCTTCGTCCGAGTCTTGGCTTAGCAACTAATCCAGCGTATATTCGTGTAAGTAATTAGCTAACCCTTCCACCCCAAATTCACCCAAAGTCACCACCAAAATGTATCCCATCCGTTTCCGTTTTCATTATATGTTATCTTACACCTACACTCACAACCCTTTATAAAAGACCACTTTGATAGTAATGAATAATACTTGCACCTAGCGGTGGAGGTTTGATCCTTTACCAAAACTATGCGTTTAATTTATATCGGACTTAAACCATGTTATGAGTGTGATTTTTCATTTCCCATATTGTTATAATTCATTATACACCCCGATGTGAAAGGAGAGTCCCAAATATCTTTATGTGAGGGTGCTAGTATATATTTTTTGCTTTTTAATACGAGGTCTAGAGGTTGTGTTGTAGAATATCTATTTTAAAGAGTAGGTAAAATGACCTCTCATATATTGTTATTGTCTAGGTAGAAAAGCCCATTTGCTTGAGGACAAGCAAATCCCAAGTGTAGGGGTATTTGATGAGGTGTCATTTTATACACTTTTTCGGGGTCGTTTAACCCCCAAAATCATGCATTTATGCCCAAAATAGGTACTTAATTGTTACTTTTCAGGTATTTCGCATTTAGAATAAATTTGAAAGAATTACACGTAACTTGGACTCATTTGGAGAAGAAACGGACAAGACTACGAACCTACACCAATATCTATCAATAATGTCTCTACAGTGGCTGGAGACGGCATCACAAATATAACGTGACACCGTCACTACGAAGATCAAGACGACGTCACCATATCTCAAGACAAAGTCACAAGTACACGACCCAGCCCAATATCTAGAATATTCTATTCATGACGGCATCACGATTAAAATGCGATGCCGTCACAACATTTTTCCTATATATACAAACCCGAATTTAAGGTTTTGAGTGTGTAACTTTAGAATAAAAAGAGGGTACAAACCCTAGTTCGTTTAGCAGCTGTAGGAGACGATTTTAGGGCCTAAAAACCCTATTGTACCTCTAATCATTCAATATGTCTATGTGTTGTTTGATTTATTGTTCTTGCTTTATCTTTAACATGCTTGGCTAAACCTCCTATTGTGTTTATTTATGATTTTATGAAACCTAGAATGTAGATCTTAGTGGTGTTGACTTCTTGTGATGAATGTGCACGTTAGGTCTTAGAAAACCAGCTTTTATCCGCATCGCTGTTGATATGTCTAGGGAAACGTAATTGTGTAGAAATTATACTATCAGGTAATAGTCTTCATACTACCTTGCCCCCTAATATGGTTGATCCGCTATTAATATATTTCACATGCACTTAGTAAACTCCTAGGGGCCATGTAATAATCTTCATACTACCTTGCATGTGCGTTTCTCTAGCGGCATACTAAGTAGACGGCGGGTTATTCATGCTTTAGGAAATAGTTACACAGATCATCACAAGTGTGACAAGGCAACAACACTAAGAGAAGCAATCTAGGGAGTAATACATGATTAAATAAACACAATCTTTTATCTTATTATTATCACCAGTAGCCTAGAATATATTTAGTTTATGAGCTAAAACCAACCACCTCTCCAATTAATGATTTACTTGCTTTTCATAAAATATAAAAATACAAAAATAATCTTCTCTCAATCCTTAGAATTCTGTTAGACCATAATAAAGCCTTCCCAACCTATTCCCCTAGTGAACGATAAACAACCCCGAGTCTTGCCTATACTACACTACAACGATTAGGTGCACTGCCTAGGGAGTTATAAAACTTCTTATGTAGAAGTCTTACGAGACCCGCATCAAATTTTTGGCGCCGCCGCCTGGGGAATAGTTAGGTATTGATCATAGCTTAGTTCTACTCGCTTGAATCCTTTCAAGTGAGAATTTAATTCTCATATTAGCTTTCTTGTAGTCTATCTTTTCTTCGTGTTATCCTTTTCATAACCCATTCTCGTCAACCACCATGGGAGACGAGAATCCTATCCGTACTCTAGGATATTACTCCAAACCAAGCCACGAGGGCTATAGGAATACCATTTGGCGCTAATCTCCCGCTAGGGAAAAACTTGGTACCTCTTTGATCTGACACCCACGGTTGGTGCAAAACGGATGCTCATTCCACGGACTTCGGTCCGAGGATCCAAACCAACACCTCAAGGATTTCTTTAAACTTGTGGACTCACTTAACCTTGACGGTGAAAATAGGGAAAGAACGCGTCTGCCTAGAATTTATTTAATTTTCCCTACGCGATCAAGCTAGCAATTGGCTTGAACGCCTTCCAGCAGGATCCATCTCCATATGGGAGGATCTTACTACCCGATTCCTTGCTCAATTCTTTCCACCGGGAAGGACCGCAAAACTCCATAATGATATCCTGATGTTCCAACAACATCATGGAGAATCTTTTTCTGAAGCATGGACTCATTTTCAAGGACTTACTCTAAAAAGTCCCTCATCATGGCATAGATCTTTGGCTCCAAGTCCAAATTTTTTATGACTATGTCAATCCCGTCACAAGACGAACCATTGACCAATCGGCCGGTGGTAAGCTTCGTGACCTCAACCCCGAAGAATCCTGGGCAATATTAGAGGACCTCGCCCTCTATGACAACGAAAGTTGGAATGACCCAAGGGATTTCGCTAAGCCGGTCAAGGCAATCACTTTGCCTCAAGATGTCCCGAGTACATCCGACCGCCGTCTAATCGAGCTCGAAAATCAAGTCCAATGCTTGATGGAAGCTCATCTTGCTCTACACCAACATACCTAGTAAACAAAAATCATACCCCATGTGAATTGCCAGCGCTCCCCCTACTGACACTTAGAAATTACATGGAAAAACCTCCGAACAAGCTTTGTTGGTACGGCATCCTTGGCATACCGTGAAGCCGAGAGGTAAGTGGTATACCTTTAAGCCCGAGCAAAACAATCTTGGTGACACCAATACTCCGTCATGGAAAAGTCACCTGAACCTTAGGTGGGGACAACTTTAAAATTCTCAAAATATATTTTTCAAACTCACTAATCGGTCTTGCCATACCTAACCGGTTCGATCTCGAACCATTCCTTCAACAACTTCCTCAAAATTTTAACAATCAATCAAATATAGAAGTACTGGTTTCTGAATTCATGGCATCTCAAGACGCCAGATTGTCTATGTTTGAAGCCGATTTCAAAGGACAACAAGGTGAGATGACCAACAAAATAGACACTATGTTGAAGGTCATCACTGATCAAGTAGCGGGTACATTACCTAGTGATACGGTTAAGAACCCGAAGCTGGGGACACATCCAGTTTCGTCTGCTCATTCTTACCCAATTATCAATTCTTAATGTTCATCTCACCCGTCCACTTCGATCAACGCTATCAAAGCACATTTCAATAATGCAATCGTCGAACACACAAACATCGGAGAACTCCGAACACCCTTAGAAGATTGAATTTAAGGATTTGCATCTTAACCTACTGGTTCTCAAAGTCCTAGCCCACGCTCTAATCTATAATGCTATATTAGATAAATACGTTGAGAGTTTAGAACTAGGCAAAAATGGGTCAACATTTGTTTAAGGAGAAACACCTGCAAAGATGGGAGACCCCGGGCTGTTCACTCTACCTTGTAGATTAGGGGACTCAAAACCTTTTGACACCCTTGGCTGATCTAGGATCATGCGTAAACATAATCCCACTTTACCTCTTTAAAAAGCTTAACATCAGACTATTAGAAGAGACTAACCATGTTTTTGGATTGGCTGACGGAACCAAATCCTACCTCATTGGGATTGTTAAAGACGTAGAAGTTCACATAGGGAAACTCAAACTATTAAATGATTTCTACGTGATAGATATGAAGAAGGACCCTGAAACCCCTTTGATAGTAGGAAGAGGATTCCTAGCTATCGCAAACGTGGTTATAGATTGTAAGATGGCGAAAATAGCGGTAGGATAAGGAATCACTAGGTCGGTATTCAGAGTAAAAGGAGTAGACTTAGGGGAGGAAGAAGCACCTTATTGGACCACACTAGGAAAAAGGGAGTGATTGATAGTTTATAATACACACGGTATAATATACTTATAAGAGAGCTTTAAGAAAATTCTCAAGTTTCTCTTGAAGAAAATTCACTCAAATATATATATAACGTAATACGTATATTAACCGGGAAGTATGATTCCCGGGTCGTTATTTCCCCAACGATTTATGAAATTGAAACCACGTTTGTATTCGGACAATGATTTGAATGGAATCGAATATTGATTTGATTATCTATTTCTATTAATTAAAAAACAATTAAAATAAGCAAACTATAACAATTAAGCACGAAAACAAATAACGGGTACGAAGAAAACGCGACAAATAAGCAAGTATGACCAATTTAAAACCTACTAATGCAAATTTAATTTCTAAACCTAAATTAAGATAAAACAAAATTTAAAGAAAAATAAAATTATTTTTTTGATTATTTTTGATTTTTTTTATGAATTAAAAGCTAATTTAATGATTAATAATCCTAGAAAATAACAAATTAATTCCTAAAAATTCTAAAAAATGATTTTAACCTTTTAGAAAAATCTAAGAAACGATAAAAACTCAAAAAAATATTTTTAACTATTTTTTTATAATAAAATCCTATTTTATAAAACTAAATAAAAAAAACTTAAAAATGAGATTAAAAATCTAAAAGTGACAAAAAATGATTTTAATGCATGTAAACCTTAAAGTAATTATTCTAAATCTAAAAACTATTTTTTTGTATTTTTAAAAATTATTTTTCTATTTTTTTATGGATTTTCTAAAAATTTAAACTAAGAAAAATGATTAAAAATAAACTATTAATAGGAAAAATCCAGAAAAATCACAAAAAGTACTAAATGATGCAAGGAATTAAAGAAAAATAAAATCAGAAGCCCAGCTTATCTAATAAGCTGGGAAAAAGCTATACTAAGCTACGGCTTATTTTAAAGCTTTAAGACCAAAATGTATATAAGAATAAAGTGGAAACAAACACTCACGGGTGAGCTATTGAAGCACAATGGTAAGTGAGTGTGTATGTAAAGGCAAGGTCGTAGGTTCGATTCCCAGGCCTTGCTTTTTGCAATTTTTTTTATTTTTGAAAATTTAAAAAACAAGGATGTAGAAAAGCTAAAAACTAATACTTTTAATAAAAGAAAACTTTTTTGAAACTTACTAAATAAGCTGATAAATGGCTAAAAAGACAGAAAAATGCTTAACTACTCTTTTTTTGTTTTTTTTATAAAACTTAAGAACTCTAAAAGAAGAAATAAGCTATACTCAATGAACAATAAGCTAATTTTTAAACTAGTCCTACCCTAATAAGCTGAAAATGACAGAAATAAGATCAAAAAGACAATCCATAAGCTGAAATAAGCCAAAAAGCATTTAAGCAATTCTGAAAACCAAACAGGCCAAATAGCAAACTTTAGGCTTAATTTTAAGCTAACAAACAAGAAATGATTAGTACCTACTGAAAGCTTAAACTACTAGCTACTTAAAACTACTTTCAAAAAGCATTTTGAAATCTTAATAAGCTATGAAAAGGCTACTTGAAGATGGTAATGCAGACAGACTACTATATTTTTGGTTTTTAAGAGTTTTTATGAAAAAGAAAAAGGACAGTTTTGCAGACTAAATTTATATAAGCTAATAAAGTTTTAAAGCAAAATTAAGACTTAAACTATATGTATTAACCTATAAACTACTTATGCAAAGAAAATTAAAAGCTAAAAACTACTTTTACTACTTAAAATTTATGTAGAAAATGGACAGTTTAGTTGTTATCCTTAGCTGATGGCACGTATTGCACTTTTTTAAAACAAAAACTCAAAACCCAACAATTTGCAGGCCTAATGACTTGTTACTACCACTTTTTAAATATACCAAAACAAAGGCTAAATGAACATAAACAAGAAATATGGAGCAAAAGGCTTATGGATCTGAGTATATGAACTCAGATTCATTCAATCAACACACAAACTTGATACAAGCATATCTAAACTAACAAACACCTTAAATCCTAGTTGAATAACCTTAAAATGAGTTATGAAATTATGTTAAAGAGCCTTATGGCTTTTAACAGCACTAAATTGATTAATGCTTTCTTAAACCAAACACCCCTTTCAACTCTTTCAAATCATTTTTTTGCTTATAATCAGTGAGAGTTAAGGACTCATAACCTTAGATCCATGATATCAACAAACTTATAACACAGCTAAAATACATGTATGAATAAAGCAAATAGCCGAAACAATAAGCTAATACTATGCTTATATTTTTGGTTTTGACAGATTTATAATGACAAATTAAGAGAAAGCTAAGAATCCTATACTATAGAATGTAAAAAACAAATAATCAACAATGTACTAATAAGGCATAATAACACAATAAATAAGCACAAATAAGCAAGCTGATAAGCAGAATAAAGGAGATTTAAACTAGAAATCAAAGCAGTAAAGGTAAATGAGAAATTACACGGTTCTTTGCTAAAAACAACAGGCTTTGAATGCTATTGAGCTGTCAACAAGCTCTAGCTTTTTCAACAAGGATATGCTAGTAAAGGCCCTTAAGCTCATTCCAGGTTTTAGAATTAACATCCAAAAGCTTCAGATCAGTTAGCATAGGTATTTAACTGATTTTAGATGTTTAAGAAGATTAAAAGACCCCCTCCCTCCCCCTATACTGAGCTCCAATCTAAGCTTAGAGGACTTAGATGAGTTTGTAGAAGTTATGAAAAGTGAAAGCTTATTTAAGTGAGATTTTATAGAGAAGTGAGCTTGAGAAAAAGTAAGTGTATGAAAAGAAAACTTGATTCTTATTAATGAAAAGCTAAATACAATACTTGAAATCGAAATTACATTAAGCAAACATTAAACTAAGACATTTTGAAAAGAAAATACAAAATAAGCTGAAAATTCTAAAAAAAACTAACTCCCTTGAGTGTGAATATGAGGGGCTTTTTATAGCCTGTAAATAAAGCTTCTAGGTCTTGGATCACGCTCCTCTCTCAACTTGATCATTAGCACTTTCATTCTCTTCCATTCATTGGTTCATAATATGTTCGGCTTCCGTTGGATCAATTAGGATGCTCAACGGATTGCCAAATGTTGCATTCCCGTATGTCAGACATGCAGTGTGTTCTTTTGCACTTGTTTTAGTGCAAAAAGTTGATCCTTAGTGTGTTTCTTGTCAGTCCCACGTGTCACTCCCTTTTGGGTTTCCACCAATGAGAGCATTTCTTGACGTCTTCTTTTGCCAAGTTGGAGAGTATCACTTGAATCACTAGGCAATGTCATCAATTTTGATTTCCCCTTTGATTTTGACTCGGGGTTAAATGAAGATGATGATGAATAGTAAATGGCTCATTGGCGCCCTTTTTATTATTTTTTTATACCGTTTGACTTTTTGACCGGGGTAAATCAAAGGGTTGACTTGGGCTTTTGGGTATGGGCTCGGGTTATTTTAAAAGAGTGGGCCGGTTTGGGTGATTATAAGGATAACGAGCGTTATCCTTTATAGTATAAAGAGATAACGACCGTTAGGGCTTTAAGGGTTATTTTTGCAATTTAGTTTAACTCTAGGGGCTGTTTTGGTAAGTTTTGAGGTTTTGTCTTCTTGTAGTTGACTATAGTTGACTTGTTGACCAAGAGTTGACTTTTGACCATTGATAGCAAACTTCCAGCTCTTGTACACTCTTTATCCGTTTCCGTGTCCGTGTTTGTCCGGTTTTTACCGTTTTCTTGATATGTTTGCATTACCCGTACTTACACAACCACAAAGACAAAACAAGCAATGTACAAGCATTTTATGCACAATTTTGGTCTTTTAAAGGGCATTTTAGTATCAAACAGATATGTGTTTTCACACATATCATTCCCATTTTTTACAAAACCAACAATTTTTTTTCATAAAAGATGTCAAATGTAAAGAGAATTAAGCTAAGGATCACAAGGGTTGGAAGTGTCAGCAATTGGGTTAGGATGTCTGGTGGATATGGTCTAGTTAAACCTGATGAAGAAATGATTAAAGTGATCCATCATGCTGTTAGTGTTGGTGTTACTCATTTTGATACTTGTGATGTTTATGGTCCTCATGCTAATGAGATTCTTATTGGCAGGCAAGGTGAAAAATTTTCTTGGTTTTTTCTACTTTAGTATCTTAGAATTTCAGGGTGTTTTTTTAATGTGCTTAAAAGGGTAGTGTTTGGATTTGCTTATTAGTCTAAACCAGATTTTGCTTATTTTGTTGAAAGACCGTCCCAAAATGCTTATAAAATCAAGGGTATGTGGGATTTTGCTTATTTTGCAGAAAGACTGCAATAAGACCAAAAGGTTACATTTTTCTAGAAATTCTTGGTCTAGAGGATTTATGATAGGTTTTAGGTTATGATGATAGTAAAAAAAGTAATCTGAGTTTCAAGCATATAAGCACTTTTGTGTCTATAATAAGTTGTAGGTGGAGATGTAGGGGTGATGGTCCGAAAAGCACTTTGAAATAAGGGGATGACGTCGGTCCTATCCCTGGTACAACCAAGATTAAAAACCTGAACCGGAACCTTGGAGCCCTCAGTGTTACACTCACGGCTGAGGGCATGGCCGAGCTTGAATCTATGGCTTCGTTCAAGGGTGATAAAATGCCTGAACAAATTTTGGTGCATAGTTACAAGAACTCGGATACTCCACCCTTGTCTTCATGGAAATGTGAGTAAGGGCATGCTTACTACAAGCCAAGTGCAGACATAGCTTTAAAAATGTTGTTTCTGAGTTTGGTTTTAATAAAATAAAATTTGTATTTGTTGTGTTTATATTCCCATTGTGCTGTCATTCCAGTGTATAAGTGAACATTATTATTGGTCTCAAATTTTTCTTGAGCCAAGTTCTGTATACATTTTGTTACTTGTTATGGTGTGGTTGATTTTTAACTTATAAAGTGTATTGTACTCGGGAAACTAAGAGTTGTTTAGAGCACACGGTGAGGGGCATTATAGGATGTATGAGTATGTCTTGGACCGTTAAACCTTAGCAAGAAATGATCCAGCTTTTGCATGCTGCCATTGATTCTAGTGTCACATCTGATATTTACGGCTCGAATGCTAACGAGCTCCTCATTGGCCAGGTTAGAACTAGTCCTTTGTGTTTGTTTTGATTTGATTATTGCATTTTTTATTATATACTAAATAGTAGTTTTTGGGGTTCACGGAACCCGATGAATGTTTGTGCGTGGCTTAGTGTAAATTAAATTCCAAATTGAAATTGGTTTGAAATTTTATGTCAATAGTAAAACAAAAGAAATACGTGTTTCTTTTTTTATTAAACCGTACATTCTAGTTCATTTTTTTTCTTGATACTCGTAAAAAAACCGTAAATCTAGTGACTTAAAGTCTTAGGTAAGAGTGACAAATGACAACTCTGACACAAAAGTAGGCGGGTGAGGGGATTGTCGAAATGGGTTGATCCGTCTAACCAATAAATAAACACGTCTCGTTTGGGTTGGGTATGAATTAAACGTGTCAACTAGCCGACCATTTTGACCTTTTTAGTAAATATATATATAGTTACAGTTTTTACTGGGCGAACCGACTACCCGTACAACCCATGTAACCTGTTTAGATAAATGGGTCTTCTTAGGATTAAGATTCACACATTTGGCCAAATTACTTGAACAAGTCAACCCGAAATGCCAACCATGGTTTTGAGTATATTTAGTATAGAGTATCAATAAGCTGACAAGCCGTTAATAAGTAATCCCAAACACTCCATAATATAACTAGTCGAATCGAATAGAAATGATGTTTAATATATTACTACAGGAGGTGAGACAAAGTGCAAATAGCTACTAAATTTGGAATCACATCTATCTCATTTGTAACCGGGCTTACTGTGACTGGTGATCCTGTCTACGTTAAGGAAGCCTGTAACGGTAGCTTAAAACGGATGGGAGTTGACTGCATTGATCTCTACTACATTCATAGGATTGATACAAACATCCCTATCGAAATCACGATTTCTCCTTTTACACACCTCTATAAGCACTTATTCAGCCCACCATTTCATATATGATACTGTTGGGAAACCTGCATACTTTTAATAGCGTAGATCGAATAATTAACAAGTAAATGAACGTAAAGAAAAACAGATA
>BQNB010165395.1:0-14227 GCA_026074375.1 Tanacetum coccineum | reverse complement strand
CCACAACTATCACTGAGGGCTCGTGGGGGTTTGAACATACAAAAGCTTGTTTTAGGCATGAAATAATTCCATTTGTAAATGCTTTGAAGGATATATTCAATACATTCGATCAATATTTAATTGATGAACTTACTGAAGTCCAACACGTCTTTCATCAAATGGAACAGGCTATGGAACAACATCGTTTAGAGTCCAAAACATTTGAAGTTAAAATGAATCAAGTTTTGAACGAATATGAACGACTCTTGGAACAAGTGTTGAGCAAAGATATTGTGAACATAATTGTGAATTCGTCTGTGAATAATGCTTATGTGAATGTGCATGAATGTGAAAAGTGTCTCCAAATTGAGACTGAGCTTCAAATAGATTTCATTGAAAAAAAGATTTATGATAAGCTGTTTAAAAGTTTCACCACTCTTGAAAAACATTGCATCTCTTTAGAATTTGATTCTCAACTTAATCAAGAAATTTTTCAATGGGATAATTCTATTTCAAATCAAAGTGCTCCAAGTTTTGATCAATTGCTTGAATTAAATGAATTGAAGGCTCAGTCCCAAGAGAAAGATACGGCCATTAAGAAGTTTAAAGAGAGAATCAATGCTCTAAGTGGGAAATCGAATGAGGATAATATTAAACAGGAATTAGAGGAGATTGAAACAATTAACATTGAATTGGATCATAGGGTGACAAAGCTTATTGCTGAGAATGAGCAATTGAAATAGACATATAAGCAACTTTATGACTCGATTAAACTAGCACATATTTGATCAAAAGAACATTGTGATGATTTAATTAATCAAGTCAATCTAAAGTCTGTGGAAATTTCTGATTTAAATGCTAATCTTTAGGAAAAAGTTTTGGTAATTACAACTCTCGAGGATGACTTAAGGAAACTTAAAGGAAAAGCTATAGTTGATAATAAAGTTACAAAACACCTTAGTGATCCAGATATTCAGAGATGCTTACGATTAATGTGGAACCAATAACCCCTAAATTGTTGAATAAAAAGACAGCTCACTCTGCCTATATTAAGCACACTCAGGAAGAAGCTGTAGTTCTTTGGGATCTAGTTGAACATGTTAGAGCTAATTATCCACTAGACCATCCCTTAGAGTCTGCCTGTAGGTATACTAAACGAATTTAGGAGTTGCTTACAAACATCAGTAAAACATGCCCTAATATCAATAATTCTGGTAAAAAATTAGTGACTATGACCCCCAAAGAACAAGGACAAAAGAGTTAGATTCACTGAGCCCGTCACTTCCTCATGAAACACTATCACAAAAATAGCCTCTATATCAAACCTAGTTTCTAACAAACCTATGTTGTCTTCTACAGGAGTAAAACCGTCTACTAGTGCTAGCGGATCACAACCTTCAGGCAATACAAAGAAAGATAAGATTCAGCAAACACCAAGTAGTACTTAGAAGAATAAAGTAGAAGCCCACCCTAGGAAAGTTAAATCTAGTTTGAAAAATAAAGACTGTGTTGTTGCACCTAAAGGAACTGCTAATGTGCAGCATTCCAAGCTTAATGCGAATTCTGAACTTAAATGTGTTAAGTGTAATGGTTGCATGCTTTCTGATAATCATGATTTGTGTGTTCTTGATTTTATCAATAATGTGAATGCTCGTGTAAAATCTAAATCTGTTATGAAAAGTTCAAAGAGAAAAGTTTGGAAACCAACAGGAAAGGTGTTTACAAATATTGGATATATCTGGAGACCTACTGGTCGGACCTTCACTATAGTAGGAAATGCGTGCCCTTTAACTAGGATTACCACAACTACTGAAGTGCCCCTTAGGAAACCAACTGCTCTAGATAATGAAACACCTAAACCTGTCGTAACATTGGTTTACTCACGAAAACCTAGGAAATCTAAAACTAATGTTCCTGTTAGCAAATCTAAGGTTCTTAAATCTGTATCTGCTAACAAAAAGGAACCTAGTCAATCTTGGGGATCCATAGTTTCCGATGTTCCATCTTCCTCTCTTGATGAATGCAGGTCGTCCAAATTGTTCTCTGGTATTTGGACTCCGGCTGCTCCAAGCATATGACCGGAGATCGCTCTCAGCTCACCAATTTCGTCAATAAATTTTTAGGTACAATCAAATTCAGAAATGATCATGTGGCAAAGATATTAGGATATGGTGATTATTAGATTTGGAATGTTATGATATCAAGGGTTTACTGCTTAGAAGGACTTGGACAAAACATATTCTCCATTAGGCAATTATGTGATTTGAATCTTAAAGTTGCTTTTCATCAACACACCTGCTTCATTTGTAATCTAGAAGGTGTTGATCTATTGACTGGATCTCGAGGCAACAATCTGTATACTCTGTCTCTTGGAGATATGATGGCGTCCTCTCCTATATGTCTCTTGTCAAAGGCCTCAAAGACTAAGTCCTGGCTATGGCACCGACGTCTGTCTCATCTGAACTTTGGTGCAATCAATCACTTAGCTAGACAAGGTCTTGTTCGGGGTCTCCCTAAGCTAAAATTTGAAAAGGACCATCTGTGTTCTGCTTGTGCAATGGGAAAAAGCAAGAAGAAACCCCACAAACCTAAATCTGAAGACACCAACCAAGAAAAACTCTATCTTTTGCACATGGATCTTTGTGGACCAATGCGTGTCGCAAGTGTTAATAGAAAGAAGTACATCCTCGTCATTGTCGATGATTACTCTCGATTTACATGGGTTAAGTGCTTAAGGTCAAAAGATGAAGCTCCAGATTTCATAATCAAGTTTCTCAAGATGATCCAAGTGCGGCTTAAGACACCTGTCCGACGAATCAGAACAGATAATGGAACTGAATTTGTTAATCAAACTTTGCGTGAATATTATGAGAAGGTTGGCATCTCTCATGAAACATCTGTTGCTCGCTCTCCATAGCAAAATGTTGTCGTTAAAAGACGTAATCATACGCTAATTAAAGCAGCCTGCACAATGTTGATTTATGCAAAAGCTCCATTATTCTTATTTGCAAAAGCAGTTGCTACCGCATGTTATACCCAAAATCGTTCCATCATACGTATTCGTCACATCAAAACACCATATGAGCTTTTACATGACAAACTTCCCGACTTATCATTCTTCCATGTATTTGGTGCACTTTGTTATCCGACAAACGATAGCGAGAACTTGGGTAGGTTACAACTAAAAGTTGATATTGGTATTTTCATTGGCTATGTACCCACAAAGAAAGCATTTTGAATTTAAAACAGACATACCAGATAAATCATCAAAACAATTCATGTAGACTTTGATGAGCTGACTGCGATGGCTTTTGAACATAGCAGTTTAGGACCCGCGCTTCATGAAATGACTCCTGCAATAATCAGTTCAGGATTCATGCCAAACCCTCCTCCTTCAACACTATTTTTACCACCTTCAAGAATTGATTGGGATCTTTTGTTTCAACCGCTGTTTGATGAATTACTCAACCCTCCATCAAGTGTTGATTGCCCAGCCCCTGAAGTCATTGGTCCAATTGCTAAAATAGTAGCTCCAGAACCCGCTGCATCAACCGGTTCACCTTTCTCAACAACTGTTGATCAAGATGCACCATCACTTAGTAACTCACAAACAACACCCGAAACTTAATCTCATGTCATTCCTAACGATGTTGAAGAAGAAAATCATGACTTAGATGTTGCACACATGAATGACGATCCTTTCTTTGGTATTCCAATTCCAGAAAATGATTCTGAAGCATCTTCTTCTTCGGATGTTATTCCTACTGTTGTGCAAACTGCTGCTCCAAACTCTAAACACATTACTAAATGGACCAAGGATCATCCTTTAGAAAACATCACCATTGAACTCGAAATACCAGTTTCCACAAGACTTCAACTCCATGAACAAGCTTTATTTTGTTACTACGATGCCTTTCTCACATCAATTGAACCAAAGAACTATAAAGACACATTAACTCAAGCATATTGGATTGAAGCAATGCAAGAGGAGCTATATGAATTTAAACATCTTGATGTCTTGGAACTAGTTCGTCGTCCAGATAAGGTGATGGTTATTACTTTAAAATGGATCTACAAGGTGAAACTTGATGAATTAGGAGGAATTCTAAAGAACAAGGCTCGTTTAGTTGCTCGTGGTTATCGTCAAGAAGAGGGAATTGATTTTGAGGAATCCGTTGCTCTAGTGGCTAGACTTGATGTTATTCAAATATTCCTAGCATATATTGCTCACATGAATATGATCGTCTACCAAATGGATGTTAAAACGGCATTCTTGAACGGCATTTTACGCGAAGAAGTTTATGTCAGCCAACCGGACGCTTTTGTGGATCAAGACAATCTGAATCATGTGTATAAGCTTAAGAAGGCTCTTTATGGGTTGAAACAAGCTCCTCGCGCATGGTACGATCTATTGTCAAAGTTTCTACTCTCTTAGGAATTCTCTAAAGGAACCGTGGATCCCACATTGTTCATCAGAAGACAAGGCAAAGATATTCTCCTGGTATAAATTTATGTTGATGATATTATCTTTGCGTCTACTACACCTGAACTATGTGATCAATTTTCAAAAATAATGTGTTTTAAGTTTAAGATGTCGATTATGGGCAAAATATCATTTTTTTCTAAGACTACATATTTCACAAAATCCGATAGGCATCTTAATAAACCAGTCTAAATATGCTCTAGAATCTTTGAGAAAATATGGTATGGAATCTAATGACCCCGTGGATACTCCCATGGTGGAAAAATCCAAACTGGATGAAGATACACAAGGGAAAGTCGTGGATCCTACACACTATCGTGGAATGATTGGCACCTTTATGTATCTTACAGCCAGTAGACCAGACCTTACATTTACTGTATGCATGTGTGCCCAGTATCAGGCTAAGCCTACTGAAAAGCACCTCCATGCTGTAAAAAATAATCTTTAAATACCTATGAGGAACCGTTAATAGGGGACTCTAGTATCCAAAGGATTCTTCTATTGCTCTAACAGCTTATGCAGACGCTGATCATGTGGGTTGCCAAGCTTAGCTTGGTAGTTCAAATGTTAGATTGGTAGTTCAAGCTTAGCTTAAGGTTAATGTGGTATCTCAGCCACATTCTATTGTACTTCAACGTTTCTTGTGATTAATACAATTTATCGGGGTAACCCTCTACCCAAAAAGATCATGCGGGTTGCCAAGATACTAGACGAAGTACATCTGGATGTATGCAATTATTGGGAGATAGGCTTGTTAGCTGGTCATCAAAAAGGCAGAAAAGCGCTGCGATATTCAGTATGGAAACTGAATATATTGCCATGTCTGGTTTTTGTGCTCAAATCCTTTGGATGAGATCACAACTTACCGACTATGGCCTTGGATTTAATAAAATTCTAATGTACTGTGATAACAAAAGCGCTATTGCCTTATGCTGCAACAATGTTCAACATTCTTGATCAAATCATATTGACATCAGATTCAACTTCATCAAAGAACAAGTGGAGAATGGAGTGGCAGAGCTTTACTTTGTTAACACGGAGTATCACCTAGCGAACATTTTCACTAAAGCCCTATACAAAGAAGGAATTAAATTTCTTATCAACAAGCTGGGAATGCAAAGTTTTATGCCTGAGACACTAAAACAGTTGGCAGATGAAGCTGAAGAATAGTGGGGGTACCTATTCTGATATCCTATGTATCATATGTATATATTTTAAAAACTTTAAAATTCAAAAAGATTTTTCATTTTTTTAGAAAACTTTAATAAAATCAAAATACAAAAATATAAAATATTTAAAACCAAAGAAAAAATAAAAAAATGTGAAAATATAAAAAGAGGTAATAATGACATGTCTTCTGAAAATCGATAACATTTACGGTCTTAGAAATGTCACTCAATAATGATACGAGGCTGTAAATAAAGTTCGAGCAGAACTTCCAAATGTTTTCAAAACATGCCAAATGGCTTGCTATTATTTTAGATAGCAACCCGGTCATCATCTTAAAGGCAAGTATTTTAAAAAGAAAACTTGACCTCATAACGGGAATTTATTCTCGGGCATGGTCTACTTTATGACCATGCAAAGGCTTGTGTAAGAGAAATCTTATTTTGGTGTTTGTTTTTTAAAGAAAAACTTGCTTCATCAGAAAAATGTTTATCAAAGACGAATTCGACTTCGTTCTCAAACAATGACGCACAAATAGCACCTTTAAATAAAAAACGGGTCATTGTTTGAGGGGGAGAAAATGTCAAATATCTTCTTTAAAAAGTCATTTGATAAAAGGAATAAAGTTTTTTAAACAATAACAGAATATCAATTTTTAAGGAGAGTTAATTAACTTTAGCTTATATGTGCCTTAAATGTTATTTGTTTATGCCTTAGAGAGAATATGTGCAAATTTAAGTTATTAGGTATGATAGTTAAAACAACAAGGACTTAATGTGCCAATGTGCTAACTTTATATGCCTAGTCAATCTTAATAATGAAAAGTGTAAAGGTCATCAATCAAGAAGGGGTGAAAGTGTCAAAAACCAAACATGTTTTATAAACACCCCACCCCCTCTTATGATTCAACACACACACAAACACACTTAGTCTTTTCTTTCCTCTCAAAACCCTCTACTCGATCGTCACACCTTCATACTCCATTTCAGATCACATTCGTGCTTAAGTATAATTAAAACGGTGTTCCTTACACCCTAATGATCTCACATCTCAAAGGAATTACGTTTTTACAAAGCTTTAATTTCGAAAACCCTAAAATTTAAATTAGGGTTCTTCAAAATCAAAACTGAATGAAAACGTAAATTAGTTGAGGGGTTTCGTTCATTTTAGGATGCTAATGACTCGTCTTTAACATTTTTCTACATAGATAACTTTAGAGTGAGATTTGTGTGATTTTATATGTCGAACTTGTGCGTTTTGAGTTATTAATAAGAAATGTTTGTGGGTTTAGAGAAAGATAAGTGTATAAGATGTTCTTGATTATGTGTGTGCTCTAAAATTCATATCTTATGATTGTTCTTGGGTGTGAAATAAATCTTATATGCTAAATCATTAGTTGGTACCTCGTAATGTTGTTTTTGTGGTACTATGATACTATATGTTCGAATCGTGTACTTAAATCATGGTTATAAGACCATTTGATATTGTGAACCAAATTGGTAACTTTTAGTTCTAAACGAATTCACAATCATTTGCTCTAACCGAATTTGTAGTATTCCTTTAATAACCGAGTTTACAGTATTCTTTAGTGATCGAATTTGCAGTTTTCCCTTAGAGACCGAATTCGCAGTTGGCTTTAATGTCCGAATTCACAGCTTTCAATTATGACCGAATTCGCAGGTTTCAATAGTGATCAAATTCGCAGTTTTCAATTGTAACAAAATTCGCAGTTTACACTTAATCAACCAGATTCAATCATACTTAAAGGAAACAAAAGGCTAAGTATAAAAAATAAGTATATTCTAATTAGAAGGTGACTTAAAACTTGTGTTAGGTAACAAATTTAAAATTGGTTATTTTTTTGAATCTAATCAAGTTAAAATTGGATTAAATCAACTAAGCCAAATTAAGTTCACTCTTTTCATGATTAGCTCTCTAAATGTGTTGCGTGCCTTAAGTGTCTTATCCTTAAAAAGGTATCTATAGTGTATTATATAAACTTGTTTGAATTGATTCTTTCTTAGCAGCATCATGAGTATCACAAAAGAACAACAACAAGCCCTTGACCATACTCTTGTTCCACGAGCACAACGTCTAAGGATTGGCAACACCAACTACAAATTGAGCACCACTTTCAAGCCCAAGGAACTCACTTTTCAAATAGCTTTGGATGTGCTTTCTCTCACACCTTTTTATCAATCATTCTTGATCACTGCAAGTGTTCCTGCTATCTACATGCATGAATTCTGGGCTACCTGTAAACTCCTGTATAAAAGGTCACTACTTATTTTAACTCCAATATTAATTTTATAAATTTACATTTTCAAAAATTTGGTTGAAATCAAAATTCTTGAATTTTGGAGAGTTTCGGACCGTAAGTCACCCGTTATCGATCGAGAAGCTAATGGGCGCTTAATTATAGCCCCGAAAATTTCATTTGAGGTATTTTAGTTGGAAATAATATATCCGACCTATTTCGGGCGTGACGTGTTTAAATTTGCGTTTTTGCAAAATTTGAGTGTCGGGCTAGCTTTCGGGCCAAAATACTATAAGTTAAAAAAAATTGGTAAAAATAAAAGCCATTTTCCCCCTTTTCTTTTAAATTTTCGGAAAAACCATACCAAACACTTATACATTTTTTTAATTTAAACCATATTCTTTTATAAATTTCCCATTTATTTAAAAGTCCAAGCCACTATTTTTTCTTTTTTTTCATACATAACCGAATAACATACACCCCTTATATATATATATATATATATATATATATATATATATACTATACTTAAATATTTACTTCCTAGTTTACATCACACTTATCCTTATTTATATAAACACAAACACATACACCGATCTTATACACACATGCACACTCAAACTCTGTCTCTTTCTTTTCTGCTTTTTCTTGTTCGACGCAAAACACATACACACACTCAACACCATTATCAATTTTCAATAAAAAGCATACCGTTCACAAAAAAACTAAGATTCCACACCAAATAAATAATAACCCATCTTCAAGAAGCCACCATGCATGTGTTTTATGAAGATATAAAAGTTTGATCATCTTGATTTATGAAGTTTTTAGAGGTTTTGATGGTGGTAAGAGTTTTATAAAGGTTTAAGGGTAATATTAGTGCAAAGATTTAGGGTTTGGTGTTGTTTGGTCTCTTTTGGTTTTGGCAATTAGGGAGGAAGAAGAGGAAGAAAATTTTGATTTAAAAACCCAATTCCATTGTGTTTGTAAGTAATGTTTGAACTTTTTTGTTTATTTTTATTTTTATTTTTTTCATATGATCAATGCAACTGTTGGTTAATGACTTGTTTGGCCCACAAGTCTATATATGCTTAAGAATATTATAATGATTGTGTTCAACTCTTTATCACTTATAAAACCTATGAATTCACTCAACGTTTCGTTGACTTTTTAGCATGTTTATCTCAGGTAATTGAAGTCCGGAGGCTTGGAGGTTCAAGAGAAGGATTTACGCTAAACTTTTGTTCATCATTCTAAAATCCATTCCTTAAATGAAAACTTGTTTTAGATTGTTTATGTCAAACTTGCATAATATTATGGTAACGATGCTTTGGGACTACGCTTTTGAACTTTGAAACCAAGGAATGGAAATGTTTCCTTGTTTATAAAACGTCTCTTTGAGTCGTTCTTTATATTCTTGTGACAGTTGTGCTATGAATTTAACACCCAAATATTGGTTTCGCTGCGAGTAAATTTGGGGGTGTTAAACTACCGTTACCTTTCAAAAGCATAACATCAAATTCAAGATGAACAAGAAGAGTTACTCTTTTGATCTGGAAACTTTCATAAATATGTTCCAGATCTGCCCAAAGGTTCATGGCCACAAGTTTGTAGATCCTCCATTTGAAGAGGAGATACTTGTTTTCATGAGTGATCTTGGCTACTCTGGTAACATCAAGTCACTCTCTGAGGTCAAAGTTGAAATTATACCTCAACCATGGAGAACATTTGGAACAATCATCAACAAATGTCTCAGTGGTAAAGTAACTAGACTTGATCTTCTTCGACTCTCTCAGGCTCAAATTCTTTGGGGCATGTATCACCAAAAGAATATTAACTACGTCTACCTTCTATGGGAGTACTTAGTTTATCAAATCGAATACAAGGTGTCCAAAAGGAACAAAGACATGTACTATCCAAGATTCACAAAATTCATCATCAATCACTTCATGTCACAAGATCAATCATATCCAAGAAGAAATAAGGTGGACTGGCACATGGCTAGTGATGACCCTATTCTCACCATAATGAGATTTACCCCTCAGCATGAAGTAGTTCAGAAGTACGGTGCCATTCTTCCTGATAATTTAACCACTTAAGCAATGAAAGAATCTAAAGCATACAAGACTTACTATGCTTTTGCTACTAGAAAGGCAATTACAAAACCAAAATATGTACGTCGAACTACCAAGGAGAAGACTGAACAAGCCCCTAAAGCATCTTCCGGTAAAAGAATCAAAGCTATTGCTAAGGTGGTTAGATTAGTAAAGAAGAAGCAATCTGCCAAAGGACTGGAGACTCTATCTAAAATTGCATTGTCTGAGGCTGAATAGATAAAATTGGCCATCGAAAGAAGCAAAACACAAATTCACAGCTCTCAACCTAACGGTTTAGGTGCACATGAAGGAATTGGTGTTAAACCAGGGGTTCCCGATGTACCGACATATAAATTTGATGATGAGCAAATTTCTTGGAAGTCCAATGACGAGGAAGATGATGATGATGTAGTCATGAGTGACGATGCTGATGACAATGATGATCAGAATGCTGATGATACTGATAATGAAGATGATGATGATCAGAATGATGACAATGCTTATAATGAAAGTGATGATGATCAAGATGATGATCAAAATGTTGATGACAACCTTGTTCATCCCAAGTTGTCTACTTTTGATGAAAAAGAAAGACAAGATGGTGAAGATAAAGAAGAAGAGTGGTTTGATGATGACAAAAATCAAGGTACAAATGTTGAGGGAGAAGAACTGGATGAAGAAGAGACAAATGAAGAGGACAAAGCGAATGAATTATACAGGGACGTGAACGTCAATCTGGAGGGAAGAGATACTGAAATGACAGATGCTCCACACACTATCGCTCAAACTACTCAAGTAATAGAAGACACTCATGTGACCATAACTCCGGTCAATCTTGAAGTTCAACAACAGAGTTATTATGTGTCATCTGGCTTCATTTCTAACATGCTCAACCCCAGTCCAGATACAGGTATTGACTCTATATTTAATCTTAACACTGAGTCAACTTCTCTGGTAGATGTTCCGGTTACTACTATTGCTGAGACACCTCTTTCGTCTGTAACAACACTTCCCCCTCCACCCATTCCTCTCATTACACATCTGCAACAAACACCAGTTCCCACACCAACAACTGTTTCAAGTTCCTCCCTACACGCTCTTTTTAACTTTGGTTCCTTATTCGGGTTTGACCATAGACTAAAAACTTTGGAAGACGACTTCTTGGAATTCAAGTAGACAAACTAATTTGTTGCAGTTGTTTCTTTAATTCCCGGCATTATTGATATGTACCTTGCCAACAAGATGAATGAAGCCGTCAAAATAGTTGTTCAATTACAGTCAAACAGACTTAGAGATGAAGCTCAAGCCAAAAATGAAGACTTCATCAATAAACTTAATGACAACATAAAGAAAATAATCAAGGAGCAAGTCAAAGAACAAGTTAAGGCACAAGTCTCCAAGATTTTGCCAAAAATTGAGAAGACTGTAAATGAACAACTCGAAGCTGAGGTTCTGACTCATTCATCCAATGAATCTAAGACATCCCATGCTGTAGCTGCCAACCTATCTGAACTAGAGCTGAAGAAGATTCTCATAGATAAAATGGAGAGAAATAAGTCAATATACAGATCTGATGAACAGAATAATCTCTATAAAGCATTGGTTGACGCTTATGAAAGTGACAAACTCATACTTGACACATATGGAGATACTGTCTTGTTTAAAAGATGTCGAGATGATGAGGATAAAGGCAAAGAACCCTTCGCTGGATTAAACCGGGGGTCCAAGAGAAAAAGAGCTGGAAAAGAATCAGAGTAAACCAGTACACCAAAGGAAAAGACCTCCAAGACAATTGGCAAGTCTACTGAAGGGTCTAAATCTCATTATGAGTCTGCTGACAAATCTGCTCAAGCAGAGGATCCAATGCACACTGCCAAAGATTTGAAAGAACCTGCCCATTAGGAGTTCGTAACAGGAGTTACTGAAGATCAACCTGATGAAGAGACCTCTCAACTTCTTAATTGGTTTCAAAAACCAACAAAACCTCATACTCCCAATTGTGATTGGAACAAGACTTTTTCTAATGTTCATGGACCTGTTCAACCTTGGCTAAGCACTTTGGCTCAGAAAGAAGATACGCGTGACTCGTTTGATGAGCTGATGGACACTCCTCTAGACTTCTCAGCATTCGTGATGAATCAGCTCAAAGTTGATATTCTCACTCCTGAATTATTAGCTGGTCCAACATTCGAGCTAATAAAAGGGTCGTGCAAGAGTCTGGTGGAACTTGAATATTTTCTTAAAGAAGTCTACAAGGCAACTACTGATCAGCTTGACTAGAACAACCCTAAAGGCCAGAAATATCCACATGATCAGCGCAAGCCGTTACCTTTGATACCTAATTTACAAGGTCGACGTGTTATACCTTTTGATCACTTCATAAACAACGACCTTGCGTATCTAAGGGGTGGTACCTCAAGTCAAACTTATGCAACTTCAGTAACGAAGACCAAGGCTACAGATTATGGGCATATCAAATGGATTGAAGACCTGGTTCCAAACACCATGTGGAGTCCTGTGCCGGTTATCTACGATAAATATGCATTATGGGGAATCTCTCACTAGGGTCGAAAGCATCAGCAATTCTAGTGATTTGCTATCAATAGGGAATCTGCTCGTGATGTCTACTCCAAGCACAGAATCATTGCTGTTATAAAGCTTCAGATTTTCGAATGGCATAATTACAAGCATTTGGATTGGATCACTATTTGTAGAAATGATGACAAGTTGTATACATTCAAAAACGGCGATTACAAGAGGCTTCTCTTACAAGATATCAAAGACATACTGCTACTTCTAGTTCAAGGCAAGCCGACAAACCTTACTATTGAAGAACGCCTAGCTCTGAATGTTTCATTACAAATGTTTACAAGAAGCATTGTCATCCAAAGGCGTATGGAAGATCTTCAGTTAGGTGTCGAAAGTTACTAAAAGAAGCTCAATCTCACAAGGCCGGACACGTACAGATCAGATCTCAGATGATTGCCAACATACTCAGCATACCCAAATCATATAGGCTTTATATATCAGAATAAAGACAAGAAGAACAAATTGATGCGTATCGATGAACTCCACAAATTCAGTGATGGTACACTCAACAATGTTCGAACTGCTCTTGATGATATTCTGAAGAGAATTAGGATGAAGTAACTGCCACAGATGTACTAGAAAAAGGTAGACAAGGACAGAGCCGAAGCTATGATTCAGGCGATTGATAAACAGCTCAAGAACAGAAGGATCATGCGGAGCCTAAAAAAATTTGTTGGTAGGAGACCGTACGGGGGAGACTTTCGGCTGCTGTAAAGGACCATATGATTTATCATATGATATCCTCATCATAACAGGTCAAACCTCATAAATAATTAAAACTTGTGAATTTTTATATATGTAGTGTAGACTTAATGGTGATAATAAGAAGTGCTCGAGTACAAAATTTTCAAGAATTTCTTATTAAATTCAAAAAAAATTCAAATTATTGAACTCAGCACTATCTTATATACCCTCAAATATTGAAGGGGAGCATTAAAATGTTCCTAATATATATTGTGTAACATTTTTCCCCGAACGTTTAATCAATTGATATCCAAAATATCAAGGGGTTAACATTTTTGGATAGAGGGAGAAAATGTGATTAAACTGCATCTAATTTGTACAGAAATGTGATCATATAAAATAGACTCAATGCACTCCACACTTAGCATGTACTACGATTACGATGCACATGTTAAGGGGGAGCTTTTAGTGATAATGAAAAACTCTCAAAGTGTAAATCTTTTTTGATATTTATATCAAACACTTTGAATGAACTTTTCAATGGTTTTTGAAGGACTGTGATGGAATACCCAAAAGACCAACCATGTACTTAAATTTATGGAGTTATAAGGAGGTTAGGCATAGGTGTTCAAATCCCATGATCTAGCTAGAACCAGAGGGATCTACCCAGGGATATCCACTAGATAGTGTAGAAGTCCTTAGGTATGATACAAAAGGAGAAAAAGTAAGAATCGGGAAAAGTGTCAACTGAGATGGAGCTAGTACTAGAACAAACCCAACAAGGTACTAGTTATGAAGTCTCGATAAGCGCTGAAGGGGTTGAAGAATTAAAAAGAATTGTAAGGATAAAGGGTGAAAAGAAAGAAACCATCCATACACTTAGGCAAAAATCGGGTCAATACATAAACTGTCAGAAATGCTAAGGTGTTGTCTGACATTGAAGACTGTCATGGACCTAGTGACCCTATGCAC
>BQNB010165394.1:0-14227 GCA_026074375.1 Tanacetum coccineum | reverse complement strand
AAGATGACTTTTATTCGGGTTATAATGTTAGGCTAAGGGTTAATTAGGGTATGGATAAGGCATGGGAAATATATACTGGAAATGGTTTAATGTCGACAAATCCAAGAAACCCATGTTGCTAGTTACGACAATCGATAAACCTGTGAGGCATTGAACAACTCAACCTGTCATCAATATGTCCGGCACATATCATAATGTATCAATACGTTACAAATGCCAACAACAATCTAGCTCTTACTTTTTTTTGCTTTTCTTTTCGATTTTTTTTCATAACTGACAATTCCCCCACACTTAGTATAAGTGTACACCACAAAAATACGAAACATAAAGCGTGCACTCTTCATCTTCGTTAGAATGGTACAACCCTCATAACAAAGCGAGAGCAAACTATGAGCAAAAATCAACCAATCATACCAAGCAACCAGCAACCAACCATAAGGACTTTCGACGAGGGGTAAGGCTAGGCTAAATGTTATATTTTTTTGTATTTTTATTTTTTTTCTAGATGAGAAAGATGAATTTAATGGCTCAGCGGGTTAAACTAGGGGTATCTAGCACTAAAGATGAGTGCTAACATAAGGGTTTTATTTGGGTGGTTAGCTAATCAGTGTAATTAGCTAAAAGAATATAATATGTTAAATGGAATGGCTATTTGGGTTAAATCCTAAGTTGCCTCTTTATCACTTAAAAATACCTATATCATGCGAACATGATCTCACTGCGTTCTCGTAATGATTATCAAGTACAAGTTCTAGAATTAATAAATCACTGACACACTCATACAATTTTTAATCTGATACCAATGCTCCAGAAAAGGCAACAAAACTACAATTACACAGCCGTAACGACGGATGAGACACTTGCAGCTGCATCCAAACCTTAACTCGAGAAAGCTAAAGGCAAAAATCATCTTCATAAGATTTAAAGGCGAACATCACATTTTTTTTGGGTGATTGGTATAAATGCGCAAGTAATGTCAGCGATCCCGAGTCGATTTGCTTTATCAATCGGGACACATCTCTGATTTCAAAACTTTATTTAATTTTTAATATATTTTTTTACTATGTTTTATTCTAATATATTAACCTAAGTGGCAAAAGATTTAAAAATAAATTAGATTTTTAGATTACAGAGGGCGAACAAAAGGTTATACTTTTAATAATGAGTCTAATTTTCCAATTTATTTTCCCCTCACACTTAAGTTGAGCATTATGCGTAATTAGAAAATAACTTAAAAGTGGGACAAACAGGAAAAATAAATATAAGAGAAACGAAACTTCTCGGGGCTCTTAAGGGCTTTGTTGAATTCTGAAAGATATGGCGCAAACCAGAATGCCAAGCATGTGTATTCTACCACATGTAACGTACTAATCCAAATATATATCACCTCCCCAACTAGGCCTGTAAACGAACCGGACGAACACGAACGGAGCCTTGTTCATGTTCGGTTTTCATTTAATTTTAACCGAACAAATAAACGAACACGGATGCTTAAACAGACGAATTTTCTTGTTCATGTTCATTTGTTAAGAAAATGAGTTGTTCGTGTTCGTTTATGTTCGTTCATTAAGAAACTAAACGAAACTTAAACAAACATAAACGATCGAACACAAATAAACGTAGAAAAAAACATTAAATTTATCAAATTATGTATAATATTTTGTTTTATAAGAGTTATTTTGTTTAAACATACCAGTTTTAAAAGTATACAATTAAAAGATATCATATACAAAGATAAACAAACGTTAATGAACGCATAATCGGATGTTCACGAACATAAACAAACGAATGAAACTTTTGTTCATGTTTGTTCATATAACTAAACGAACGTAAAATAATGTTCATGTTCATTCATTTAATAAATAAACGAACATAAACGAACTTGTTACCGAACGGTTCATGAAATGTTCACTGAACGTTCAGTTCGTTTACAGCCCTATCCCCAACTGATAAGATGTCAACCACCAATTCAAGCTCCACCTGTTTTATTTAATCTGCAAAATAAACTAAACTACAAAAATCGTAAAATACTAAAGCGCACTTTCGTAGGCAACACGGTTGCATTTAGCATATGCAACAAGCCTTTAAACCCCTCGGTGGCCCGAGTAGACGAGTTATAGTCTCGTGAAGGTTTTCAGCGAACACACCCACAAAGTTCAAAACATTTTTTTTTAATTTTTTAAAATTTTTATTTATATACATTTACTAAAACAAGTATAAACAAAACGTTATGAAATGAAAAATAACATAGAAAGGAAAATATAATTACTAATATGCAAACACTCAAAACACATATATAAATAATAATAAAAATAGTTGGCGGAAATAAAATCTTTTTCTATTTTTTATTTTTATTTTGTTTTAAGACAAACACATATACCAAACACATATTATTATTTAAGGTTTAAAAAAATAATTTACAAAATTACTACTATTATTTTTTAATTTTTTATACTTCTTTAATTTTTATTTATAAATTTTTTCTTCCGAACAAAAGTGCGTCGCACTTGAAAGAATGTGCGGCGTACTTATACCCTAATTATTTTATAAATTTTCAAATATTCATAAGATGAGCGCGGCAAAAGTTTTAAAAAGTGTGCCGCACACAAACGTAAGTGCGGCGGTTTCATTATGACAGAAAACACATTTTTTTTTACTTTTTTAGAATATTTTTTTTATTAGTTAAGAATCACATACACAAACACAGGCATACACATAAGCAGACAAACACAATCACACAGGTTAAAAAGGTAGATAAGAAAACTATTTTTTAGATTTTATAGTTTTTAACAATTTTTTTTAACTCTTTTTTTTTAAAATGCATGCAAACACATACAAGCAAACACGCATAAACAAATAAAAACACATTACCAGTATTCACATAAAACATAAATAAATTGCATGTGGTTATTATTTTTATACAAATCTGGATTTTTTTTAAATGCAGGAACAAAGTGCGGCGCACAAAGTTTTTGTGCGGCGTAGTTTTTGCAATATTTTTCAAAACTTACTTTTTATTTTATTTTTCACAAATTCAATGCAAGAAAGTATAAACAAACTAATAAACCAACAAAACACATGTTTTATTATATAAACAGGAACATGTCAGAAAATAAAATAATCAAAAACAATTTAAAAATAAAAAATCTTTTTGGTTTTTTTTCTCGACTGACAAACTAAATATTAACAAAATTACAAGGCGTATAATCAGATAAAATAGAATTTCAAATGATCACATACCTAATACTAGCAATTTGGGGTTTTTGTTTGGGTTTTGGTTTTAAATCAGATTATGTTTGTGAAAATTTTTGCAGAAAGTGTGGCCCACTTGTTGTAAGTGCGGCGTACTTTCTGGGTTTTTAGGAAAATCGGCGCACACATTGTATGTGCGGCGTACTTCCTAAGGAAAAATGATTTTTTTTGGTTCCGTTTGCCAGAAAATGGTACGACGAGTTTATAAATGTTGATTTGTAAAATAAGCACAGCGATTGTGGTGTGAAACTGGCGCACTTCGGGTATAAACCTACAAAATAAGAAACGGGAACACGGGAAGTGCAACGCACAAGGTTAATTGTGCGCTGTACTTTTTGCAACTGCAAACATATTTTGAAGATTTAAAGATATTTAAACACACGTAAGATGCACAAGACTAGCAAACAATCTGCAAACAACTAAAACAAATCCCCGGCAGCGGCGCTAAAAACTTGATGTGTGTTTTCTACAAGCTTTAAATTTATAATAACAAAAAATACCGATTTTGATTAAAAACACAACATTCGGGCAAGTCCAGGTCATTCCACGGGATTTAAAGCAATTCACAGATTGTTTATTAAGTAACAAAGCTAATTGATTGTCACGGATCAAATAGCCAAAATGTGTGTATAAAGTAAGCAAGAAACAAGACATGATCCACATAACATAATAGATATAGATAGAGCAAGACTTTATATAAACAAAACATACAAGTCATATATGATGGGTAATCATAATAACAAGCATATCTACCAATGATAATATAGAATCCTTTCGGCCTATATACTACATCATCACTAGTGCAATGTTTATATCAAATATACATATATATGAATTCCTCCCAACCCGGTCGGTCAACATAAGGAAAAGTCTTAAACATTATTCTACTTGGTTTATTTATCAATTTACCGCACAATTCTTACAAGCATAATATTGATTCATATGGACAACTTAATTCAAAATATATCAAGGCAATTAATACTTTCGACCTATTTTAATTGCAAGATATATCAAAAGATAAACAATGATCCAAGTAAAATAACATCGAATTTATAAACATGTATATTCATAAATCATGGCAAAATATCCAAATATTATTCATGTTTCACATATAAGAAGCAAAGTAACAATACTAATATTTTAACTACAACAACCATCAACCCAAAACCAATAGTTCCATGATCAACCAACAACCAAATGCTACTAAGATAACCCAGAATATACTATGTAACTTCTGGAAATATGTGTTTTAGTGGTGGTTTATGGTTGAGAATGGTGGTGGCATGGCAGTTTAGAGGGGTGTTTAGATCATTGGGTCCAAAGACCCTCACCACTCTTTCCTCCTCTCCAACTGACTTCTAGAGAGAGAGTGTGTGTGTGTGTGTGTTATAGGAGTTTGTATGAGAGATGTGTGTGATATGAGAGGTAAAATGGGCTTTATATAGGCTTTTTGGGGGGCCAAAGTGCGCCCCACTTTCATAAAAGTGCGAAGCACTTTGTGAGTTAATGCACTTAGAATTGAATTGCATTTAATTCTCTTAAATTTTAGTTCTGATGGAAAAGTACGCCGTACTTATTTCAAAGTGTGCCACACTTTGGGTCGTTTCAGCAGATGTCCTTTTCCAAAGTTGTAGATAATTGAATTCTCTTTCCGTGGCTGCTTGAATCAACTAAAACAGAGTTCGTATGACCGAGTTATGGCCAAAACAGTGAACAGGTGTCGGGAAGCATTCAGCTTGAGTTATTTCTTCATTTAAGCTTCAAATCTTAGTGTTTTCTTCCACGACATGTTCCAAGAACCTACAATAGTAAATATACTCTATTATATACCAAAAGTTCTTATATTTAACCAATTTATATATATAAAAGCATTGATAACGCATATAGAAACATGTATAATTTGAGCGTTATCAAATCCCCTCACACTTAAAACTTTGCTTGCCCTTAAGCAAATCTAAGAAAAAAAAATTAAAAACAAGGTCCTAGGTGACAAGACAAGGAAAATGATGAAATTAGATGAAGAAGAAGCAATTAAGGTACCAAAAGAAAAACCTAGAAAAATGACATTGTGGATGGAACTTTTAGAGATTGACAGAAATATTCAATATTAAGGAATCTAGGAACTAACCTTAGATAATGTCATATGGAAACCTTAACCAAAGAACCTCAAGATCACTATCTCCAAAACCAAAGTAACTTTTTTGTTTATATCATATATAGAACCTAAGATGTTGAAATGAAGCCCTTACGGATGATAGTTGGATAGTCGTTTATGCAAGAATAATTAAATCAACTCATTGCTAACGATGTTTGGGAGTTAGTTCCACAACCTAGGAATATGACAATTATAGGAACTAAGTGGGTGTTTAGAAATAAGTTAGACAATAACAGTATTGTTTCTCGAAATAAGGCTAGGTTAGTTGCTCAAGGCTATAATCAATAAGAGGGCATTGATTATGATGAAACTTATGCCCGAGTTGCTAGACTTGAGTCAATTATGATACTATTAGCTTATGCTTGTGCTTTAGATTTTAAGCTACTCCAAATGGATGTAAAAAGTGAATTCTTGAACGGTTTTATCAATGAGGAGGTATACGTGGCACAACCTCTAGGATTCATTGACATTGAAAAACCGGATCATGTCTATAAACTAAAGAAAGCTTTATACGGTCTTAAACAAGCACCCAAAGCTTGGTATGATAGATTAAAAGCTTTTCTTATTAAACATGAATATAAAATAGGAATGGTAGATAACACTATTTTCACTAAGAAGAGAAGTTCTAACCTCATCATCGTTCAAATATATGTCAACAACATTATATTCGGTTTAACTTGTCAAGACATGTGTGATGAATTTGCCAAAATCATGCATGACGAGTTTGAGATGAGCATGATGGGTGAACTTAACTTCTTCCTTGGACTACAAATAAAACAAATGGAAGATGGTATTTTCTTTAATCAATCTAAATATATTAAAGAAATGCTTAAGAAATTTGGCTTAGAAGAATCTAAACCAATGAAAACCCCCATGTCCTCCGATACCAAACTCACGAAAGACGAAGAGTGTGAGTCGGTAGATAGTACCAAGTATCGAGGCATGATAGGTAGTTTATTATACCTAACGGCAAGTAGGCCCGATATCATGTTTAGTGTCTGCCTTTGTGCCCGCTTCCAAGAGGCTCCCAAAACCTCTCACCTTGAAGCGGTTAAGCGTATCTTCTGATACATTAAAGGCACTACGCACTTAGGATTATGGTATCCTAAGGGGACCGGCATAGAAACAGTAGTATATGCCGACTCTGATCATGCGGGAGATTATGTGGACCGAAAGAGCACTAGCGGTATTTGTACGTTCGTGGGATGTTGTTTGACATCTTGGTTCTCGAAGAAACAAACCGCTCTTGCTATATCCACTACCGAAGCCGAATACGTAAGCGCCGAAAAGGCATGTCAACAAGCACTATGGATGAAACAAGCTCTTATCGACTACGACGTTTGACTCGACGACGTCCCGATCATGTGCGACAATAAAGGCGCGATTGACCTTAGCAAAAACCCGATGCAACATTCTCGAACTAAACACATCAAAATTCGTCACCACTTTATTCGTGATAATGTCCAGAAAGGACATATCTCAATCGAAAAAGTGTCGTCCGTCGACAACATCGCTGACATCCTAACTAAACCCCTTAAATGTAAATCGTTTAACTATCTACATCTTGGTTTAGGAATGATGGAACACATTCTATAAATCATACTAGTCTGCTTCTCTTTCTTCTGTCTCAATTTTAGTCCGTGTTCCATTTCGTGTCATGATAACTTAAATACTTCATCCGAAGTACTTTAAGCTTTTTTAATTCGCGAAATGAAAATTAAAATGTCATTCCTCTTCGTAAAATTTTTGTTAAAAACTAAGTCCAAAACCCCTCGCCGAGGGCGGCTCACATACCTTAGGCGGCCCCCAATATATTTGGGACCGCCAGGCTATATGGGACCGCCATTAGCAGACACTAAAATTGAACACTTAATTAAAAAGAAATTCAAAAAAAAACAAACACCCCCTTTTATATATGCAGCGACAAACACGAACAAAACACCCCAAAAACTCAAAATCAACTACTAAAACTATAATTGAAGATCAAATCAACACCTATAATCACTTACAACATCTTAAAGATCATCAATTGTAAGTCATTTCATCTATTTTCTTTCAATTTGAGTCTAGGGTTCATGATGAACACAAAAATTGAAATTGGGGATTTTTTATTTTTGTTTCAATTTTGTACAATTAGAACTACTAGGTTACAATGTATAACTAATATGCTTCCCGTAGACATAGGATTTTCATACATTTATGTGTTTATCGAAAATTGATTTTGAACCAAAACCCCAATTTTATTTTCAAATCACTCATGTTAAGAACATAATAAAATTGTGGTTATGCATTGTTAATACAACTTAAAAACGTTTTTAAAGACATGCATAATTATCTCATGAACAAAGGTCAAGATACATAATTCATATGTATTTTTCGATATGTTTGGATGAGCAAAATCAAACTAAGGAGCGTTTGTATTAACTCTTAAGATTTTAATTTTTTTTAGGTCGAGTTAATCGTTACTCCACATTTGTCACTTTTAGGCACACACTAGAAGCAATGATCATACAATATCACATATAAATGACAACAAAATGTAACTTCAATAATTTCTTTGTAGGTAATCATGCCTCGCAAATCATCGGAAGACTATAAAAATACAAGACACTACATCCCAATGATTTCACATGAATTTCGTACACCCATAAAACAAAAACTAAGAAACCTTGAAAGTCGCTACACTCATGAGGGTGGGGTGGTTTTTGATAATTTTGCGGATCTAAACTATGTTCGGTCTTTGTTTCATTTTGTTGAGTTCGAGTGTCTCCTTGAAATAAATGAACAAATTTATCCTTGTTTCATGTGTCAAATCAATTATTCTGACAAAGGTCAAACGTTTGTCGAATTTGTAATTCAAAATCAATTCTTTTCTTACTTTCTTGAAGAATTTGCTCAAATTCTTGACATACCTTATGAGGGTGCGTATATCTTTACTGACAGATGGTCACTTGATGAGTTGGCATATGGTGTCCTTTTCGAAGGTCCATATCAAACCAACCTTCCTTCTCCCAATGACATCATCTCGTATATTCAAGAAGATCAAGAAGGTCAAGTCACTCGCATCCGTCATAAGGAAGAAATCAAGGTTTAAGATTATCAAATTCTCACTCGTGAAATTGTGTCAGCTTTGAAACCTTTGGAAGAAATAATTCGAAAAAATGTTTTCTATTTGGGGGGTAATCGGGACTATGTTCTCGCATGTCTTTGTTACATACTTTATTGTGTTGCAAACTCTAAAAAATTCAATCTCGCCAATTACATGGCGAAACGAATGGAGTGGGTCACTAAGAAATCTAGGTTAATTCTACCTTATGGTATGCTATTAACCCGTTTGTTTAAATTCATCATGAATGAAAATCCTGAGTTGTCAAATGAGTCCTTTGTCTTGTACGATCGTGTCATGAATCCTCTTGGCGCTTAAAAAGAGCGAAAGACTAGAAAGGATTTTGGCACAAGAAGAGGTCGTCACCCCACTTCCTCATCCTTCGCCTTTGGTCAACCATCCTCCTCTTATTTTAATGATGATGATGATGGAAATGACGAAGGAACCTCGCGTGCAAGCACTCCTTCCCCCATTCGTTATGTCAATTCGTTAATCAATGAAGTTCCTCAAGTTTTTCAAAACCCACCTAATATTGACCCTCACTTGGAACCTTTTTACACCCGTCAAACCAAAATCATCAACTATCAAGTTCAAATTCTAGATGAGCATCGTGGTGGATTAAGGTTAATCGGGAAAGGCCTCAGAAACTTGTGGAGAAATATAAGGAAGTGAGCAATATGGAAATGTGCATTGTGACATTATTAATTATATTACTTATTGTTTTTTGAAGCTTAAGTACTTAAAACTTATATTATTTAATGGTAACTTAGCATGTAGTACGGGCAACATGACTTGCCTTGGATGATCTTTTGATTTTATCATTCTAAACACTTGTTTTCATGGTACTTGATACACTATAATTACCTCTATGATGATATGCATGCTTATCTATTAGTCAATATGCATATATGTGTTCCTTTAATTGAATTTTAAATGGTTAGTTTTATGAATTTAATTGTTAATCATTAGATGATTCATGATAAAATAGAATTGATTACAAAAGGGGAAAATAGAAATTTTTTACAGAATCTGCAGAAAATCGGGAAAAACTAGAAAATTTCCTTGTCTCCAAAGAACGGCCCCCATAAACATGGGCAGCCTCCCTTATATATCCTGGAGACCTATCCATGAATATTGGACCATCATCAGAAACATGGAAATTTTACTGTGACTACCAGATTTTCTATGCATTTTGACTATTCTCTCTTAGACCCAGCTAAACTTTCTGCATTTTGCTAAACAACTTTTAGAATTTGTTTCCTTAATCCTTATGCTTTTCTACTTTGATCATTTTCTTTCAAATTAAATAAGCCATCCTTCTCAGTCTTCTTACCATCTTCATCTTCCTCAAACAATTCTACCATTAATTCTACCAAAGCTTCTTCTTCTAACCCTTCCAAGAAAATAAAACTAACCAAGATCCCTCCTAGACAACTATTTGTCAACATCTCTAGTGATGAAGATGTCACCACCACACCTCTCCTACAACAACTTCTTCATCTTCAACACCTCCAAATGCACCATCAAAAAAACCACACACTAATCAAAACCTCTCAAGCCAAGAGAACACTACTTCTTCTTTTCAATCAAAACTTCAAATTTCACCAACATCTTTAAATGAAACCAACTTATCTCCTCAATCTTTTGAAACCTTTGCCTGCAACATATGATGTTCCTCCTAACCTCTAACCCTCAACCACTCAAATAAAGTCATCCTTCTTTGGATATCACACTCTCTTTGTCACTAATCACTCCTCTTGATCACATTTATGACACTCCATCACCACCATCTCCACCACAACCTCAACCACCTATCATGGGTCACCCTCTTTACTACAACTACCATGACTACCATGGGTCAAATTGCATATTTTGCTTTCATAACCGAACTCTTTTCTTAACCTTAAGAGGATGAATGAAAATCATGTTTGCTCATCTTGATATCTTCTCACTGTCGCAATCACCTCAAACTTTCCCCGTCCACCGTGAAATGTCTTCAAAGTTTTTCATAAACGTGTCATCACCAACCTTTTTGCTCAAAAAAGTCATTCTCTATAATCATGAATCATTATGACTTATGTATTATTTTTTCTCTTATCTCATGAAGTGATGTAGTGTGTCTTATGAATTAATTATCTTGTATTGAGTTATAGTTTTTTATCTTATGTTGTATGAATTATTACTTGCATTTTGAGCTATTGTATAAAGTCTTTTGATATGTTGAATAAACTCTCTTTCGGGTGACTAAATCAAATGAATGTATGCTTACAAGATATTTGTCTTGCACATGTACCACTAACTTTGTTATTTTCAAGCAAACAATTTTCGTAGATCGATAACATTGGTGCCTCGAATGAGGGGGAGCATACATCAGAGGGGGGAGGCTATGATATCATCCAGTAATATAAAATATATAAAGTTATATAATATATAATATATGATAAATATATATATATATATAATATAAAAATAGAATAAATATATAATAAGGATAAATTATCAATAATAGTAAGATAAGTATTCCGTAAGGGCCTTTAAAAGGAAAATTACTTTTACCCAAAGTAAAATCCCTAAAAACCTTCCCGAGTCGTGTCCCGACGAGGTGCGAATTTGAAAATCGAGTATCGTTTGAGAATTTATGCTTGAATAATCACAATTTGGATTTGGTATTCTAATACTATAATTAAAATGCAAAAAAACAAGTAAAGACACGCTAAAAACAAAAAGCAATTAAAGAATTAAACCTAAAAACGATAACGGGAATCAAAACCCGTTCTTTAAAAACCCAAATTCTAAAATTTTAACCCTACAAATGAAAATTTAATTTTTATAAATCCTAAATGATAAAAGAAAATTTAAAAAAAAAGAATTATATTTTTTTGACTTTTATATTATTTATTATAAATTAAAAATGGATTTAATCTAAAAAATTAATAAAAAATACTAAACTAATTTATAAACATTCTAAAAAATTACTGAAAGTACTTTAAACTATGACTAACGCAAGAAAATTAAAACTGCTAAAATAGGGCTTATAAATAAGCCAAGAAAAATCAAATAAGCTATATAAGCAAAACTGAAAAATGCCCTTAAGAAATAAATGTTGCAAGACTAGTTTGAAAAGGACCCAAGGGCGAGTTGGTTTAGTGTGTGTGTTGTGAGGCGTTTAGTATAAAAGGGGGAGGTCACAGGTTCGACCCCTGTGACCCCTCTTTTTTAGATAACATTTTTTTTTCTTTTTCTTTTTTTAAAAACTTATAAAATAAGCAAAATTAACAATATTTAAAAAAGAAACTTTTTACAAAACTAAAAAATAAGCTAATAATAAGCTGAAAGAAAAGTGACAGATTAGCTTTTTAAACTAAGTGACTTATCAAGCTAAAATTACTAGGACCTTTGGACTCATTAAGCAACTAGAAAAGCAAATAAGCTGAAAAAGACTTAAAACTAACTCTAATAAGCACTTCAGACTATAAATAAGCAAATAAAATAGAAATAAGCTAACTAAAAATAACAGTTTTGGTTAAAAGACTAGAAGGCTAAACTGTTGGGCTTATGTTGACCCAAGAAGCACAAAGAAAAAGAAAATAAGCTAAAACAGATAAATGTCTAAACCTATATAAGCACTAATGAACAAGGAATAAGCAATTAAAATAAGCTAAAAGGGCTGAAAAGCATTAGGTCAGTAGGAACTGTCAAACGGTTTAGAAGGATTTTTGCCGAATTTTGAGCCAAAATTAAGGTCAAATAAGCAAATGAAATTTCAAATAAGCTGAAAACAGATGAAGTCCTAGACCTAATAAGCATATCTAAACTACACTTTAGCAATTAAGACCCATAAATAAGCTAGAAATCCCATTTGAAAGTGACTGAATACATGACTTTTTATTTGACTTTTTAATGCTAAATTGCAACTAAGCTTTAAGACTCAAATACTTTGGACACTATAAAAACTCAAAACAGATTACTATGATGCATTAAGGATCACATTTGGAACACAAAAACTACATAATGAGCACTCTCCTAAAATAAGCAGTCTAGAAAGCACTTAGACTAGCAGACTTGAAAATTTGAATAACAAAAACCATAAAACTTATCAAATCTCATTTAACCAACATTAAAACTCCTAAAAGTACTGATTTAGGACTGAGTGAACATGAAACAAAGGTAAATGCCCAATCAAACAGTAGAAACTTAGGTTTCTGCTGCTTGACCCAAACACCCCCTTATTTTCTTAAAAATAATTTTTAGCTTAAAACAGATCTTGAAACTTTTAAAAACTAAAAACAGATGAAGCATAATGACTTTTAGAAAACAATTAAGCAAAAATCTAAATAGAATAAGCACTTAATCAATAAGCTAAACCTATAGGCAGATTAGACTAAGAAACTAAGCAGTTTGACTCAAAATTTAAACTAAGCTATTTTAAAACTAAGAACTAGATATATTAAGCAACAATAAGGCATAAATAAGCACAGATAAGCAAAGGTAAGCAGTAAAATAAGCAGTTTAAATAGGCAAGCAGTAAATAAGCTTAAAAACTTGAAAATGAGAACTTACCAATGACCTTTGCTCAAAACAAGGTCCAAATGCTCAATGAGCTTATCTACTAAGCTCCAGCTTGTTTTAAACAAGCTAGTAAAAACCCTATAAGCCCTTCCATGTTAGGCTTATCTTCCATAAAAGCTTAAGACAGATTTGAGGGTGAAATCTCAGTTAAGCTTTTGAAAAAGCTTAGCTAAGTCAGACAGGAGTAAATGAGTTTGTTAGCTTATGAAAATGGTTTTTTAAGTTTAAGCTTAAATACATAAGGCAAAAACAGAATTTAAGATGACAGAATTTTAAAACTTTTAAAACTTAAATTTCATTAAACTTAAAAACATTACATTGCTTTGAAAAGTAAAGTACAAATTAAAGTGAATAAGACTGAAAAATAAAGCTAAACTACTCCTAAACTACTTCTATATTAAATGCCTTTAAACTGTCTACATTTAGTCCTATATATAGACGAATTCAGAAGTCTTGAGGTCATCATGTGTGTTTCTTATGTGAGAAGGGCTAGGAGTCTTCATCTTAGCCATCAAATCATCTTGCTCTCCAAGGCTTGCAATCTGAGCCATCAAATCGTTTGGGGTTTTAGGATGAGAGTGATAGGTTTATCGTGGTGCAGGGTTACGTAAAGGGGATGATGAATAGTAAAGTATTGGCGGGAAAGGGTTGTTCTGTGTTTGTGTTGCAATGAGTGTTAGGGGTAAGGGATGAGTGGTGTTAGGGTGTTGGGTATGGAGGGACCAAATGTGTTAGTCCCTAAGGACTTATGGTGTAAAGGGTTAAGTGGGTTTAGGGACTTGTGGTGTAAAGTAAAAAGGACTAAAGGTGTAAAGTTTTTAACTGGCTAACGGGGTTAAACGGTTAAATGGAAATGGGCTTATATGATTTGTTTTTGGGCCGGGTAATATAAAAAATGGATCTTGGGTTTTTTTTAATATGTAAAATGGTATGTGTAATATAAAAGCTTGATGGGCTGACCCGACCCATTAATCTGGGTGCGGGTTGGTCCATTTAAGATTTCTTCATTTTCGGCCTCGTCTTTGACTTTGACTTCTATTGACTTTGACTTTTGTTGACTTTGACTTTGACTTTTTCACGCTCTTTCCAATCCCGTGCTCGGTTTTGTCAGTTTTGGCTTCATTTTTGTCCTTATGTTAATATCC
>BQNB010165392.1:0-14227 GCA_026074375.1 Tanacetum coccineum | reverse complement strand
GAACTTATCCCAGAGTCACTACGTTACTCTACCAGGACTAATTTGTTCTACCAGTAGGAACAATATAACCAGCAGGAACTTTAATACTAACAGTAGCAATTACTCTACCAGTAGGAACTAATAAATACAAATATACCTAACAAATTGAGTCTTTGGAATACACAGGATTTTACAATTCTTGATAAAACTGGGAAATCAAGTTTTCACGGGATTTTACAAATAAAAGAGCAACCGTATAATTCACCTAATGAAAGTATACAGTTCTCCCAAGTAAAGCTTATAAATCACCCAAGAAAACTAACGTATAGATCGCCTTAGCTGATGAACACGTATAAATCGCCCATGGAAATAAACACGTATAAATCGCCTGTGCAAAGTACGTATAAATCGCCTGTGTAATAAAACACGTATAAATCACATGTTCAAAGTACGTATAAATTTCCTATACAAAGTACGTATAAATCGGCTGTGAAAAGTACGTATAAATCGCCTAAACAAAACACGTATAATTCGCCTAAACAAAAATACGTATAATTCGCCTGAACAAAACACATATAATTCGCCTGAACAAAACATGTATAATTCGCCTGAACAAAAATACGTATAATTCGCCTGACCAAATACGTATAATTCGCCTTTACGTATAATTCGCCCAATACACTTCGAAACTCAAAAATCAAAAATCTTAAAAAGACTATCTTTTTGATGTTTTTACTATATTTTTCTTGTACTTCTTACCTATATAAGACTATTAGAACCTTAAAAACACAAACTTAAATGTTTTTACACGAAAAATTTGAAATCAAGATTCTTGGTACAAAGCCCTTTTTCTAACCAAAAAGACTCAAAAAGATGAAATTTTTTATGGTTTTTCAAAGATTTTCTTGTACTTCTAGCCTAAACTAAGATAAATAAAGAAGAAAGTTTAAATCTTTATGGTTTTTAAACCCTCAAAGAGGGAAAACTTTTTAGATTGTTCGAACTAAACTACATGAACAAAAAAGAGTAAAAAACGCACACAAAACCTTCACAAACACCCTATTGCTCTTGATACCAATTGTAGAACATCTTAACACATATAGATGATGGATTTATTTAGAGTTTTAGAAAGAGAAAGAGGTGGTTGGATGAACACTTAGAGAGAGAAACAAAGAATAAAATATTAGATTAACTATGTGAGAAAATGAACAACCAACACCCTCTACATGTGTGGAGAGGGTATAAATACATCAAGTTCTAATCGGCCATGGGCTTAAACATGGGCTTTCTGTGTGTCTTTGGCCCGGTTAGCTTACTAACATTACATATGATTAATCTACGAGCTACGACTATCTATATTGGAAGTGACCAATACTTTTCGTATTCCTAACAATCTCCCCCTGAGGGAGGTCACTCCAATTTACAAACACTTAAACCTAGCATACTATGCTTTGACTTTAGGCTTTGACTTGTATCTTTGACTTGATATGAATGTGATTTAGAACTTCTTTGAGATCATCAACCAAGCATAATCTCTTATCATCATCTTGTGATCTTTTGCCTTCTTGTGATCTTGTGACTTCTGGGCCAACATGCTCATACTGTTGTTGTTTCTTGATCTTGAAAGCTTGAATTAGACATCTTTCTTGAAATTTTTTAACTTTAACACTTCGTCACTTTATGGAGGACGTACGATATCAACTTAATACTTTGTCGCTTCAAGAAAGACGTACGGTATCAGAGTAGCGGAAGTCTTGAAACATGTACTTGAGCTTTCATGATGTCTTTATATATATTGGTCGAGTATGTGCATGTGGTATTGGCTTCGACTTGTCATCGGGAAACTGCTACCACCATTAAGAAACCTACATGAATGGGTTAGTGATAAACAACATATATGGACGAAAGTGGCTTTGTCACTTCGTCGAATACGGTTGTAACAACCACGGTTCCTCGTTATTCAATATAAATAGCCTGTGATCAGGTAGAATTCCGAAGAATCTCCTTGACAGGGTTTCGCAACTGCACTAGCCGTTCTTATTACCGGAGCGTCTCAAAGCAGACAACACGGTAAAAATGAACTGGTAAGTTATTATCTTCCCGATTAAGCCGTCAATTCGTGTTCAGCTTTCCTATGTCTAGATACCCTTGTGAGGCTTCCCATGGATATAAGATTGAAAATCGATTTAGAAAATCAGTCGGTGTGTCAAATTGCAAATGGTTTTTATGACACACCAACAGTTTTATCTTTTTCAAAATTCATTCATCAATTCATAAGCTGGACCGAATCGATATCCAGTATCACAAGCTCGATCCTCATAGGATCTCACAAGTCACCTACCAAGAGCTTGTTTGATGTTGGCTCAAGCAGTATTTCCATCTTCACGGTGAATACTTAAGTATCACTCGGATGTTCTGGTAAAATCACAAGGATAATGCGTAGGACTCTTAATATATATTTCTTGTTTTTCACATTGTGTGAACTAGCTAGCTTAATTTTGACAAGTGTCCTAATGAGATTTATGGATGATCTCTTTTGGCTCTAGACTTAATAGTGCACTTTTGGTTTTAAGAGGTCGGAAAACGCTGCGCAAACTGCCGACCCACCCTTTTTCAAATAATACCAAACTAACTCGAAGTGAGGAAAAGTTGTTTAGAAAATGCCATTTAATCTCCTTGAGAAATAAAACATGAATCTTTTGAGAGATTCTTGAGTGGCTAGGGAGGGGTTGTCATGTATCACTCACTGGGTCCATATTCATCTTCAATGTCAACAATCATCTTGTTAATCTTGAAAGCAGATGTATTGACCAGTTTTTCTTCAACCTAATTGTAAGGAGTGATTCTTTCTTTTCAACATTATCTTACTTTTTCTATTTATAAATTTCATTTAAACCTCCCTTCAAGGCGCTTACCGAGACTTCATAAGCTAGTAACAAATTGTTAGGTTTGTTCCAGTACTAGCTCCATCTTAGTCAGCACTTTTCCTTTATTCTCACTATTACTCCTTTTTTCATACCTAAGGACTACTACACTATCTAGTGGAATATCCCTGGGTAGATCCCTCTGGTTCTAGCTGGATCATGAGAATGAATACCTAAACTTAAAAACCACCTTATAACTCCAATAAAATAATATAAATGGTCGGTCTTTGGTACTTCCACATTTCAGCCAATCACGTAACCATTTGCTCCCCCTTTATATGTGCATCGATTAATCGAAAGATTTTAGCACATATATGGGATAGCTTACACTTAAGATCTTAAAAATCATATTATTAGCCATATATTTTAATCACATTTTCTCCCCTTATCAAAAATTTTAAATCTTTTAATATTTTGGATATTAATTGATAAAATATATGCATTCGGGGAGAAGATGTCTAATTATTAACAAGCCGATTATTGGAACATATTATTGCTCCCCCTCAAATTTTGAGGGAATAATATGGTGTTTGAGTACGTTAATTTGAAAAAAATTTGAATTTACTAAGAAATTCTTGAAAATCCAGACTCAAAAACTATATATGCCTAATTATAGTCTACACTATTTATTCACATATTCACAAGTTTTATTATATACGAGAAATTGACCTGAAATGAGTTGAGACAAGATATGACAGAGTCATATTGTCCTTTCCAGTAGCCTGAGATCATTCCCGTATACCCTTCCAACAACGAACTTCTCTAGATTCCGCATCAACCTCCTCTGATTAAGCTGCTTGTCTATATCCTGAACCATAACCCGAGCCCTCTTCTTATATAAGTTACTCCATTTCCTTATTGGCGGGTATTCCTTCTTATACCTTCAGCAATGCTGTGAAGATCAGAACCGAACCATTCATTGAGCGTAATGCCATCTTCTCTGAACTGTTTGGAGATTCATCAGAGTGCAACAATCTTTTTCTCTTGTACAGATCCACTATATTTTCCATAGGGTCTGAGTATGAAGTATAATATGCGTTTTGTTCTTAGAGATTTCGATTTGTATTGTCAGGTTTAGTGAAGTTGAGCTTCTTTTGGTAACTTTCGACACCTAATTAAAGATCTTCCGCCTGCCTTTGAATGACAATCCGTCTGGTGTACATACGTAATGCCATATTCAAATCATACCGTTCATCGATAGTGAGATTGGTCAGCTTTTGTTGAACGAGTAAAAGTAACAAATCCTCAATGTCTTATAGGCGAAGTCTTTTGAAATCACCTTCTTTAAACGTATATAGCTTCTGATCATCTCGACGAACTTCAATCTCTTCTAGGTGATCGTAGTCATACTTCTTCATAATTTTAAGTCTGGTTACCGTAATAATTCTTCTTCTGGAGTAAACATCTTTAGACAAAGTCAAGTTTTTTGCATATCCATAAAAGCTTTCGCATTTGGGACCCTAGTGTGAAGTGCCCAAGTAAGCATGTTGATCATATTTTAACTGCACGGGACTCTACAATTCGGGAACCAAGTCTTTGATCCATTTGAGCTCATAAGTAGCAGCCTTTGTCTTTGTTACAGAAGTTGAGTATTGTCTGCTTAAATCTCCACCCTTCAGATATTCCAGATCTTTATTAATCAAGTAATCCTTAGGGATAATTTATCGTCCTCGATGATCTTGAATTAACGGAAGACGCTTTCTGAGATTGAACAGATACGCTATGTTTTTAGGGTTATGCCAGTCAAGTCGTACAGTTGTTGCTTTGGAATATTCTTCAATATGGTACTCTAATTCCGTTATACTCTTGCAAGTGCCTTTGAGCAGGTTGAATGCCAGTCCAACCAGAATTTCTTGAGTCAGATTTTGAATCTTAAGCCGATTTATGATAAATGCAGAGAAATCAAATGAAGTATCATTAAGCTTATAAAATGAAGTAGGAGGTTCTTCAGCACGTGCAACTTGACTTATCTAGGTCTGAGGAGGTCTGAAGTCAACATGTTGTCTTTTACTCCAATCAGGATCAGGAGTTGGAGGTCGCTCGGGTTTCTTGAACCAGTCGGCGTTGGTTACCTCCTTATCAGCGGGTTGTTCATCATTGTCTCCCGTGATGAACTCTTGATCTTGTTGCATGCCTGAGTCTTCAACAGTATGACTTGGCTCCTCCGCATGGGCAGACTTTCTGGAAGACTTATGTTGAGATTGGGAGGCGTCTTTAGAGGTACTTGAAGACTTCTTTTTCTTTGACCTTGAATCTCCAGAAGACACATCATCTTTACTTGATTTCCTTCTTTTCGTCCCTCGATCTGATCCAGTGGAGGGGTCTTGATCTTTGTCTCTGTCGTCTCGACTCCTCTTTAATGAAAAGACTTCACCATATGAATCAAAGAGATCTTTGTCAATTCGATAAGATTTGACCAACGCATCGTACAGTTCCCTTTTATGGTCACCTATGTCATATGACTTGTTTCTCTCCCCATCTTTCTATTAGATCTTTAACGAGTTCGAAACTCGCTAGAGTTTGCAAGCTGATCATACGATACTGTGGTTGAGAAAGAGAACTGAAACCAGTGTCAAGAAAAGCAACTTCTAGAGACTCGGATGACATTTATTCTCAATAAGAGAGTTGCAAACATCTGAGATTTCGACCGCTTGAGGAAAATCTGAGGTAAGTTGATCATTAGCTTCCTCTTTGATATTGTCCTCACTTGTTGAGCATCAAAAAAGAGTCTTTAAACTCCTTTTACCTCCTCAGATTGAGCTTCTCTTACAGTCAAAAAGTATTAAATGAGCTTGCATGTGGCCTTGATTTATTCTCTATCTCTTCTCCCTTACTCCTCTCCAAGTTTGTTGTCCATTTAATATCAACTATAAACAGAATAGAGGAGAGATCTGAGCAATACTTGATAGCCTTAAAATATGTCGCTAAACGGAATTACATTAGTTACATTAGCCGGACAGACGCATGGACTATAGAATGGATCAAGTTTATAAGTAGAACGTGTCCCAGGCTATAAATATGCCCACATACTTCCCCCCCCATTTGGGGGGAGGGGTAGAGGATAATCATTTTGTAATTTTAAAAGTGTGTGAGTTCACTATCTTAGAAAACACACACGTCTTTCCATCTCTACTTTTCTCTCTTAATAATATGGCAACTTATTTCTTTTATCATCCCCGACCTCTGGATCGTGTGTTTTAGGCTAAAATCTTCATGGGTAACAATTGGCATCAGAGCCTAGGGGGCTTTTTGGGTGATCGTAGCTGGTATGTAAATTTTTAAGGGTGTTGTTCGAGCTTATTTAAGCTTTTTTCCGTGGCTTATTTTTAAGCCAAACCCCATGGTATAGTTTGGTTGTGTCCTATTTTTTTTTTTTGCAAAATCTTGCAACTTTCTTGTTTATTTACCTTCATATAGGTTAGAAGTACAAGTCAATCCTTGAAAATACATCAAAAGGTTGATCTTTTTAAGGTTTTTGGTTCAAAAAGAGAGTTTGTGTACTTGAATCTTGATTTTAAATTTTTCGTCTTAAAAATGTTAAAGTTTAGATTTTTAAGGTCTTACTAGCTTTAATATACTTAGTTGTGCAAGAAAAATCGAGTAAAAAACGGACAAAAAAAGTGATCCTTTTTAAGATATTTTGATTTTCGCACACTTATGGGCGATTTTATTTATCGTTACAACAGCGTATTTAAACACGACCTTTTACAAACAACGATTTACACACTCTTTTTAACACAATCAGCTATTTTATTACGTGTGTTTTTCAACACAAGAATTTAATACGTTTGGTTTTAACAACAGCGAATTATACATGTGTTTTAAAAACACAGGCGATTTATTATACATGTGTTTTTTAACACAGACGATTTATATGTAGGTTTTTAAACACAGTTCAATATATTAGTGGGTTTTTACACAGGCGATTTATTACAGTTCTTTAACACAGGCGATAGTAACGTTTTATATAACACAGGTGATTTATACGTGTGTTTTAACACAGGTGATTTATACGTGTGATTTTACACAGGTGATTTATACACTATTTTTTGGGAATTGTATACACTTTGCTTAGGTAAATTATACACTTCTCTTGGGTGATTTATACATCCCCATTAGGTGATATATATGGTTTTTTCTTTGATTTGTATAATCCACATCATATATTCACTTATTTTTCCCCGTATTAAAGAATCAAGAATTGTAAAAATCCCGTAATAACACCTTTTGAGAATCCGATTTATGGCAAAATTGGAGATGATTTATACCCTAATTTCGCCAAGAACCAAACTTAAACACCTTCCACAACACCAAAGCAAAACACACAACACTAATGCTAAAACGATCATTAAAGATTCACTAAAAACGTCAACACTAGAAATGAATTTGGACTTTAAATGTCAATGATCTACTGGAGATTTAATTGGTAACCCTTAATGTGAGATTGAAGAGGTTTCATGAAGGCGTCTCTCATAATTTCATCATTGAGAACTTGACATCCTAATTTGCCTAACCCCTTTTCTTCCCTAAAAACCCCCTCTATACGATTGATACATATGCATGTAACAAATACCGTTATGATTGAGACTTGGCTCATCTAGTTATAATACCCAACAATGGTAAGGATTAACAATGTAAGTAGACTCACAGGGTTCAGCTATCCAAACCTAAAGGAGTAACTTGTAGAACACTATTGTCACACGCATATGCATGTGGATGTTTCGAAAGAGGTTGTGTTTTAACTTTTTTCATATACTTTTGGATGTTGGTAAAGGGAACTTAGAGGCTATTCCTTCCCTTGCAGCATCGTTCTGCAATCAACAAAAGTGCAAGCTTAAGATAATCAAATTTAGGGATACTATACTTCATTTTCAAGTTGAATATCGGGTTTACTTACATCACCCAGTGGTCACGGCAATAGCCCGACATAAAACAAGGAAGTAAAGTTATCCCGAGAGTAAAAGGTTGAGATGTAATCAGCAACTCTCACGAGATATTTAAAGCTACAAAACGTCAATGGTACTTCACAATCTCAACAAAATCTTTCAAAGTTCCTCAATGTCTTTCATTAACTTTTTCAAAGATGTTCTTATGACAAGAACATCTCGGTTATAAAGTCTAACTACCCGTCAATGATGCTTCCAAGAGTTCGAAAGCATCATTGGAATACCCGCGTAACATTGATACTTTAGATGTTTATCAAGGTCAACTTCCGGGGAAGGTATTATATGTTGACTGTATCACTTAGTAATTGATTTGTAAGTAATTCTGCAAGCGTGAGAAGTATTGTTGCTGATCTCTTGCATTTTCCCCAAAAAGATATTCACCAAACACAAATGTCATGATACAGAATAAAGCAGTATTAGTTGATGTAAAGATGTACACACGTTGAAAGGGAGATGCCTCTTTAAAGCACTTGCTCACAACAACAAAACGTGACTTTAGTTGACTTTGGTGTATGCAACTCACATCAGCACTAATCTGGAAGAAAAGAAAAGTGCATTATCCCGGATCGTTATAGATTCAGGTTACTAACGGTCTCAACTTTTGGGAAAGGGATAAAAGAGTGTACTTAAAGTATATTGATGATTCTTCTACAAAATTCCGGTACACATAAAAGTCAATGAAAGAAATCGCTTGAGCTACAAATCAACATTTTTTTTCCCCCCCCAGAAATCTGCTCAAGATACGGATGTTGGTCTTTTCTTCCCTTGGTCTGATCCAGCGGAGGGTCTCGATCTTTGTCACTTTCATCTCAAGTCCTCTTCAATGAAAAGACTTCACCATATGAATCAAAGAGATCTTTTTCAGTGTTATATGACTCGACCAATGCATCATAAAGCTTCTTTTTGTAGTCAGCTTTATCATATGACTTGTTCTTCTCCATCTTGTCTATCATTATCTTTGTAAGTTTAAACTCGGAGAGTGATGTGGCCGCCTCATAAGTAGATGTCGGTTGTAAAGAAGTCCTTGTCAAGACTGCAGCTTCTACTGATTTTGTAACATTTTTCTCTATTACAGGATTTGCAAAATCTGATACTGCTTGAGGAAGAATCTGAGGAAGTTGAGTGTTGACTTCTTCCTTAATAAGATCTCTTATTGACATGTCAACGAGTTCTATGTAAGCCTTCTTCTCATCATGAGCTTCTTGTTTGCAGTCTAAATTATATGCTAGAATGGCCTTGTTTATCGCTTCTCCAAGTTTGTTATCCATGTAACGATAAACTATAGCAAGATTGCAGGAGAGAGCTTGAGCATACTGGTCAACTTGCTTTATCTTTGACACATATTTTTCCAGGTTGAAGACTCTTTCATTGAATTTGAATACATAAGCGAAATCTAGAAGTGTAGGAAGTGGTCTTTGAAGTTGTTGGTGTAGGTGTTGGTGTTGCTTCTTATTGTAGAAGATTAAAGAAAGAAGGTGGTGGAGGACCAGTCGTAGTGAAACTTGATGTGATTTTTGAAATTGATGTTGCATGCTGAGCTGTGGTGTCCATCAAAGAAGCAATCTCAGTGTCAGCTGGAGATGAATTATCAAGATTTAGGAGTTTGCTTGTAAAGTCGGAGGAGACAGAAGAGCTTTGTGTTGGACCTCCAGACTTCTGTGTGTCAAGGACAGGTGTAAGTGTCACATAAGCATCTTCCTCTTCTTGCTCACATCCTAACTGTTGAGAAACATTTTGTTGTTTTGAGGCATCTTGATCAGCATTGGTCATATTAGTATCTTTATTTCCCAAATTTACATTCACATCATTATATAGCTACTTAGTAACCTCATCATCATCTTCTTCTTCATCCATTGATTCTTCATCAGCAATCTTTTCTTCCTCTTCAATATTGAATTCATCATCATATTCTTCTTCTTCTTAGTTATGTTCTTCATTAGTTTTATTGGGATCAGGAATCTCATCTCTATTAGATTATGTCCTTTCGTCATCACTCTCATCATTATCATCACTATCATCACTATCATCATCAAAGTCATCCTCGTCATCATCCTCTTCATCACTATCTCCCCAAGATTCTTTCTTACTTTCAGATTCGTATGTAGGTACATCGAGAACCCTTGGTATAGTACTAGTTCCTTCATCTGTACCAGAAGTCTTTTGTTGTTTCTCATCAGGAACCTTTGACTGAGTGTCAACTCCATCACCTGAGCCACTTGCATGTAAAAGGTGAAAGTCTTTCTTGCTTCTTTTGGTAGCCAGCTTTAGTTGTTCAGCTTTAGTTAATGCAACCTCAGATAAGACAGCTAATCCTTTGGCTTTTGTCTTCTTTGGAGGTTGCTTCTTCTTGTCAGACTTAGCCACCTTAGCTTTTGACTTGAGTCTGGTACCTTTAGTAGCTTGAATAGGCTTTTGCTTGGGTGATGTGTCAGGATCAACTTTCTTTCGAACGTACTTTGGTTTTGGTGTTTTCTCTCCAGAAGCAAAAGCATAATATGTCTTGTAAGCATTGGATTCCAACATTACTTGGTTTGTTAGCTCCTTTGGGAGATTGGTACCATATACTTAAGTTTCTTCATGTTTGGAGATACATCTCATAGAAGTAAACATGGTTTCATCTCGAGCAATGTGCCAAAACATCTTGTTTTCCTTGAAATAGACTAATTCTTTGACATGAAGTAATCAATCATGATCTTTTTGAATCTAGGATATGAGATCTCGTTTGTCTTCTTAGCATCTTTGTTTTCAATATGGAACAGGAAATCTTCCCAGAGTTGATACACATAATTGATATTCTTCTTATGGAACATACCCTAGAGAATTTGAGCATAAGACAGAAGAATCTTGTCCATTCCAGTTTCTTTGCCACTTAAGCACTTGTTGATGACAGTAGGAAATGCTCTCCATGGTTGATATAAGTAGTCAACATTCACATCAGAAAAAGAGAGAATGTCATGTTTCAGTGGAAGGTCTTCAACTTTTTTCCTGGAATTTTAGGGCAAATCTAGATAATTTTCAGATACATATTCAGCATCGATGAGAGACTTCATGTTGTTTTTCGTGAATCTCGTAATGGACGATTTATGACGGAAAACTGTGCCCAAAATTCTTGATATAAATAGCAGGAACATCTGTAGTCGATTTGGAATGCACATAGTGGAAGGGAGTGAGAGCAAGGAGCATCAGCCAACTTAAATGTTAGTTCTTTTGGTGTGATGTTATGTCTTGAGTTCTCTTGTTTGCATTTCCTTTAACTCACGACAAGTCCTGGGGCAACATGGAGCATCACCAAGGGCTTTTTTGTTAACGCTTGAGTTGTTTTCATGTTTTCTGCTAAGATATGACCAATAACAATTTATAATATATAACCAAATTTATATATAACACCTATTAAGGCCTTTGATTGGTTAGAATACTTTATGCGTGTTTCCATTGTTGCCGACATACATTTAAGTGATTAAGGACTCCATTAAGGATTTTGCATGATTGCATTAAGATATCTAATTCATCCGAAGGGCAAACTCTAATGGTATAAAATGAAAGGCATTATGACAACTGAAATAGTGTTTATAGGAGTCTTATTCAAACTATCTTGTAGAGAATATGGTACCTAAGACATGTTCAGATATTCTTGACGACCCTTGTTATATAGATCTACTATAACTTGTTAATAGTTGCAAATTAAACCATTTTAATTAGCTACCTAACTTGAGGCTTGAATTGCCTTAGAAAAATCAGTATTTAAATTTCTTACAAATCTATTGCTATAATCACCTCTATTGAGGAATTGGTAAATTCGCTCCTATAAGGGATTGTTAACCTCGCATCCTTTAAGTGTTGTTAACTCGCCTCCTATAGAGTGTTGTTAATCTGCCTCCTATTGAGTGTTGTTAACTCGCCTCCTATATAATGTTGTTAACTCGCCTCCTATAGAGTGTTGTTAACTCGCCTCCTATAGAGTGTTGTTAACTCTCCTCCTATATAGATATGTTAAATCTCCTCGTTGCTAAATCGCCTCCTTTATGGAATTACGAAATCACCTCCTTAATGGAATTGCTAAATCGCCTCCTTTATGGAATTGCTAAATCGCCTCGTGAGGTAAGTTATTAACTCGCCTTCTGAAGGGAGTTGTTAACTCACCTCGTGAAGGGAGTTGATAACTCACCTTGTGAGGGAGTGTTGTTAACTTGCCTTCTAAAGGTGTTGTTAACTCGCCTCACACAGGCGTTGTTAACTCGCCTTCAAACACATTTTTTTTCACAAACATGAAATTTTAAGTATCAAGAAATGTTCAATTAGCATACTTAACAGATGTATAACACTTAGGTTCATTTATAACAACATTTTGCCACAGAATCATCAAGAACGATCCAAAACAAGCATATTTATTCATTTTAATGCATTCGTACAAGAAACTACGAACAAGGATGAGGATTTAAGGCTCAAACACATTCAAGGAAGTAAATACAATTGTCCTAGCACAAAACCCAAAAACAAATTACACTAAATCCCTAAAACCCAAAATTTTATGTACAATAATCAAACAAAACTCAATCAAATGTTAACCAAATGAAAAACTATTTTAAACGAATGAATAACACACACCAAACGAACAAAACCCCTCAATCAATTTAATGTTTTGCACACTTTTAATTTTGAAGAACCCTAAATTGTTTTTTAGGGTTTTTCGAATTAAAAACGCGTAAAAACATGATTCGATCGAGACATAGGTTGTGTAGGGTGTGTAGAACAAGTCTCTAGTTATACCTTTTGATTGATATCAACTGAATTTGAAGATTGGGAGATGACGATTTTGAATGAGGTTGAGGGGAAGGAAAAAAATTTCTAAGTGTGTGTTTGTGTGTGTAAAGGGACGGGGTGGGTAAAAGAGTTATAAAACGAATTTTGTTCTAGTTTAATATCCTATGCATTTTTCTTATATAAGTTTTATTAGGCAAGTAGAGTTTAACAAATGGCACAAATAGTCCCTAAATGTTTTTAACTAGCATACCTAGAAACTTATATTTGCACATATACTCCTTAAAGGCATAAACACATAACAGTTAAGGCTCACATAAGCTAAACTTAATTAACTCCCTTTTAATTGTTAACCCGTTATTGTTTAAAACCTTTTCCATTATTACAGACTGATTTTATAAAGAAAATATTTGACATTATCTCCCCCTCAAACAATGACTCGTTTTCTATTTAAAGAGCTGTAGTCGTTGTTTGAGTGGTCAAATGTACTTGAAAATCATTTTCTAATGAATTAATGTTTATATTGAAAATCCAACACCAATTAAATAAGATTTCTCTTATTTTCACACATAAGCGCACTGACACGTACACTAATGGAATATAGGTAGCACGGGTTGTGATGCAAAGTAATCACAAGCCTTTGAATGAATGTGAAGTAATTTATTCCCGAGAAAATAAATTTCCCGTTGTGAGGTCAAGTTTTCTTTTTGAACTACTTGCCTTTAAGATGACGACCGGGTTGCTATCTGAAATAATAGCAAGCCATTTTTGGCAAGTTTTGAAAGCTTTTGAACTTCTGCTCGAACTTCATTTACAGCCTCGTATCATTATTGATTGAAATTTCGAAGGCCGAACTTCTCCACTTGGAGACATGAAATCTTATGTCTCCAACATTTTTGGAGACATTTCAACATTTTTGGAGACATGCTTCTTATACCGAGGTTTTCGATCAAGAAATTAAATCTTTCTCTTGGCAACGGTTTGGTGAAGATGTCAGCCAGTTGGTATTCAGTCCGGACAAAGTATAGTTCCACGACTCTATTCTCCACTTGCTCCTTCATAAAATGGTAGCGAACATCGATGTGCTTGGCTCTTGAGTGTTGAACATTGTTGCAGCATAAAACAATCGCACTCTTGTTGTCGCAGTACAGAGGAATCTTATTGAATTGAAAGCCATAATTTGTTAGCTGTGAACGCATCCATAAGATTTGAGCACAACACCCAGATAAGGCAATATATTCAGCCTCTATACTCGAGATGTCAGTGCATTTTTGCTTCTTTGAAGACCAACTGACAAGTTTGTCGCCTAAGAACTAAGCACTTCTCGATGTACTGCGTCTAGTGTCCTGACACCCCGCGTGGCCGGCATCTGCATATGTTGTAAGTGACATATCGGTGTCCTTTGAATACCAGAGACCCATGTTAATGGTTCCCTTTAGGTATCGAAAGATCCGTTTAACCACATTTAAGTGATTTTCGGTAGGCTTTGCCTAATATTGGGCACATAAGCAGACTGCATAAATAAGGTTAGGTCTGGTGGATGTAAGATACATAAGGGATCCAATCATGCCACGATAAAGTGTAGCATCAACTGGTTTCCCTTGTAGATCTTCATCCAGT